>JAXBDA010009312.1:0-12814 GCA_036023075.1 Gaultheria prostrata
ACCGACCGTGCATGCATGCATTTGTCATCTTGTCATATACTCTTTTCGTCCCTTTTTTGTTGTAATTTTTCTATTTTAAGTTGTCCCTTAATTAATGTGTGTTTTAAAAAATTAATGGAAAAAATTTGTACAATTTTTATTTCGCTCTTTTAAAAGTTAGTGAGTAATGAGTTAATGAGAGCATCTCCACTCCGTAAACAAATTTTTACTCAAATTTGATAAAAAAAATATGGGTAAAAACTTGATTTGGTATGACTCCTTCCAACCCCTACTCAAATTGTACGGTTGAGATTTAATCCACACTATTGAATGGCAAAAGGGTAAATAAAAGTGCAAAAAAAAGAGCCTTGAAAATTGGGTTCTGGATTTGGTGATGAGTAAATTTGGTGAAACATTTGAGTAAAACCAAATTTGGTGAAGGATTTGGTGAATGAGTGAAGTGGGATTTTTAAAATCCCCATTCTAATAAAAGAAAACACATTGGTTAGATTGGTTTAGAAAGAAAGGTGGAAGAAAAGAGATTTAAAATCCACATTCTAAAAGAACAAGCCTTAATCTAACAAGAAATACCAGTACTTCTCTTGTTTAAACATTGGAATTCTCCAAAGTCACGTGGACATTGGCCACCGTTAGAGCATCCTTATGTGTGGCTCCCTACTTTAACTTTTAAAGTTAAATAGAGAGCAAAGTCTCCAAAAACCTTAAAAATCAGGCTCCTCAAATGCCTCCCTAATTTGCTACATTTTGTAACTTTGCTACAGTAATCCCCTAAATTTAGTTAGGCACTGTTCACGCACCAAAAGATGAGAGGGAGGGAAGAGTAAAAGTTTGAATAGAGAGTCTGTGAGTTTTTTATAAAGTGACTTGCTAAAGTTTGAATAAAGAGTATGATTTTGTGAATTTTTTGAAAAGTGACTTGTTAAATTATAAAAGGTATTTTTGAGGTTAAATTTGGTGTATTTTTTGGTGTGTGAGATAAGGATGCTCTAAAGGTGACATGCATGGCATTCCTTTGACACGTGATATCGAATAGAGAAATTAGAAGCCAAAAATGAGAATGGGTCACTTAGATTTCGGTCCTCTACTGATGACACCACCGGCAGCTGGAAAAACATACAGTTTAACGGATAACTGCCTGGAGTCGGAACACTATTATCCGGATATGCATTGTACAGTGTGTACCCTTGACAGCTTCTATAATGAATGTAATTACCAAAGAAGTGCTTATCAGTCTGATTCTCAAGTTCAGGGCTGCTGGTGAAGCACTTGAAGAAGGTGAGGATTTGGGGAGATAATGAAGGAAATAGAAGCCGTTTTCAGAGGAGTCGTGTAACTGGAAAAATCGCAAATTCTGGATTCGATTAGGGATTTTAGTGCTGGGTCATTAATTGTTACGACTTCATCGGTGAAGCCGCTAAGTTGATAAGACCTTGACTCCGTGCTCAATGTGACTTTTGGAACTGGTTCATCACAACTAGGGGATGTTCCGTTAAGTGGTTTTTTGGTTTTTTAGTTTTTTGGGTCTTTAGTTTTAGTTTAAAACTAAAACTTGTTCCGCTAAGTGGTTTTTTGGGTCTTTAATTTTTAGTTTAAAACTAAAACTTGTTCCGCTAAGTGGTTTTTTGGTTTTTTGAGTTGTGTTACCAAATTACCAATCTACCCTCGTACCCTAACAACTCCTAAATGCTTGCTTTTTTTAAAGTCATGGGACACACGAACGTGAATGGGTACAAAACTTCCAATTTTTTTTTGATAATCTCATCTTCTCACAGGTTTGTCTTTTAATAAATTTTTCAGACGATTAAAAAATGAAAACAAGTTGATCTGCTTCCGTTATAAATTTTTTTTGACAGACGTATAAGGGGAGGGCAAATTTGTAATTATACATTAGTAGGACGCATTTTGGCTGATTATGCCAATTGTTTTTTTTTAAAGGTTAGGCCCCGTTCCACTAACTCAAAAAGTCAAAAGTCAACTTATTACACTTTTCGAGACAAGTTATCCACTAACTCAAAAAGTCAAAGGCTAGTTTCGTTTGGAATGTTTTGATGGGGTTTGCTTGATGTTGATGATTTCATCTGTGGTTTTTCTTATTTGAGTTGGTTTCCCATGAGAATTCCTTACTACCAAAACCTCGATTGGACCTACGCATACCAGATAAGTGGTTGGCCTGCATTTTACAGAAAGTGCATTATAGTTTTTGATAGTTTTGATTCATTGTTGTACCTTTAATGGCCTTCAGGCCTTGTGATTGAGGTTTGGGCAATTGTGATCGAGTTTTGAAGGGAAGGAATACGAAGTGGCTGCAGGTTTTGTGAAAAATGCTCCGTGTTGATTTTGAAAATGTAAAATAAGGGGCACTTAAAATTAGACATACAAGTCACTTGGACTTATGCTATCATTTCGTCCTTATTTATTTATTTATTTATTTTTGAACGGCAAAAAATTTTATAAATCAAATATCAGGGATACAAGATTAAAAGTATTCCGTCCTTATTTTGAACTTATGTTTTCATCCTGAAATTCAAATAAACACAATATTACCATTTAGCGTGTGTTTTCATATACATAGGGATCCAGGATTTTCATTCCATGCGGGACTCTTATTTTTCAGTTGATTTTTGTAATTTTTTTAAAACGTGTTCTTAAAGGTCCCTACGAGGAATCATAAAAGAAAATACTAGGAAGGGCTTGATCTGATCAGTTTTCGATAAAAACTGTAAATATCCGTTCAATGTGTTTAAAACGTGTTTTTAAAAGTCCCTGCGAGGAATCATAAAAGCAAATGATAGGGAAGGGCTTGATCCGATCATTTTTTGATAAAAACTTTATATTACGATTCGGATCGTCAAAATTTGATCGGGAAAGTTGAGAATTTGGTAAGTCTGGATGGAAGCAAAATCCGGGATGCTGAAAATTTGGATTGTTTTCAAACTTTGGAAGACCTACGCTGTAATTTAGGGATTTGAACATAAAACCCAATCCCCCAATTTGCTCATACCAGTTATCATCCCAATTTATACCCTTGACTAGAATCTGTTCGCCAAAATTAGTCCTGAGATTATGTGTCAAATTTGTGTCAAGCTTTTTTTTTCTGGGAGGGGGCAAATTCTATTAGTAGAAACGAGGATTTTGTAAAATTCAAAGAGTCTACCATAAATTGTGTTGATTTTATGGTTTGGCACGCCAGTTTACTTGGAAATGCTATTATACGAGGATTTGCGGAAGCAAAAATGATAGAGGTACAACAATACATCTCCAACATAGTGTGTGATGTTAGAGATGTATTGTTATACCTCTATCATTTTTGTTGCAGAAGTGTCTGGGAACAATGTCTTCTTCTGCATTGAAGCGGTCGGTTTAGGAGAAACTAAATTGACACGCCATCTAATATAAAGACCTTGACCCATTGTCCCTCTTTATGTGTATACAGAGTCAAAATTTGCAACTTAAATGTGGCTGTCAAGACTAGAGAGGTCTGAAGAGGAAAAATTGCGACTGCATGTGATAATTTAGTGGTGAACAATACGAGTCGGGATGGCAATGGGGCCGGGTTAGGGCCGGAGAGTATTATCTCCATGCCCGATCCCCGAACCCCTCTCTCTTCTCCATCCCCACCAATCCTCAATGGAGATTATTTTTTTCCTCCATCTCCGCCCCAAATGAGGATCCAAAGCGGGGATTCAGGAAAGATTGGATGCCAAAAGAATAATATAAAAAAAACAGAGAAAGCCACAACAATTGCAAGAGAGCATAAACTCTAGGCTATACTCTAGTACCAGCTGAAAACTCAAAGCGGCGCCTGCGGTTTGAGATGAGAAAATAAGAGGAGTCTTTTATAAGTTATAACATATATTAACTTCGAACCCTAAAATATATATATATATAGAGAGAGAGAGAGAGAGAGTAAGTTATAACATATACTAACTTCGAACCCTAAAATATATATATATATATAGAGAGAGAGAGAGAGGATCAAGTCAGGACTCCTGACCTTGTTAAAATCCGGACCTCCCCTCTCCCGGTCATTTCTCGGCCAAATGGTCGGGATCCGAACTGTTGGATGTGTTTAAAATGTGTTTTCAAAGGCTTTCGTGAGGATTTGACAAAAAAAAAATGACCGGAAAGGGTTTCATCCGAGCAGTTTTTCATACAAACCGTAGGATATATATTTCATGAAAAACTGCTCGGATGAAGCCCTTCCCGATCTTTTTTTTTTACCGAATCCTCGTTTAGGCCCTTGAAAACACATTTTTAAACACATCCAACGGTTCGGATCCTGACCATTTGGCCGGGAGAGTGGAGGTCCATATTTTAACAAGGTCAGGGAGTCCTGACCTGATCCTCCTCCTCCTCCTCTCTCTCTCTCTTTCTCTCTCTCTCTCGCTATCTATCTATCTATATGTATATGATCATCTCTAATCATCTCCGCTTGATCATAGCATCTCCACCGTCGCCGTCTGTGATCATCTTCAGTCATTAATTGTCTCTGCCATCTAAGATCGTCATCGGAGGAAAGCCCAAGCTCGTTGCGTCGTCATCATATATATATTAAAATCGGGGATTCGGGGACGGATCGGATTGGATTCGGTGCCGGGATACACCTATTCCCGCCTCCTACTTGATCCCCGAAATTTTCCAAAAATAATCCCCATATCCTATCCGATCTCCAAACAAATCTCCTAAACGCCGATCCATTCTGAGCGAGGATCAAATCGGATTCGAATGGGTCAGAGGAAATGCCATCCCTAAATATGACGAGGTTTACATAGTCATGGAGGATGACAATGAGTCGATATTTGAATTACACAATTAAATTTGAATAAAAATCCAACATTTTTATTTTTCGTACCTAAATAGAAACCGCACCTGATGAGAATCAGTTCAGTTCAATTTTTTTCCGAAACCGGTTAAGCGTGTCAACACAAATAGGTATATACATACGGGAAAGACTACAATACACACTTTTTTTTTTTTGGGTGGTTAGCCTCATTAAAAATGTTACGAATCGATTACTTGTTACATGTACAATAGGTGACCTAAGAATCATACTTGTGAAAAGTTGCGATTTTTTGTCTAAAAATTATGAGACGCACAAAAATATTACGAATTATATTTGTGACAAGTTACGAGAAGCACGAAAATGTTACGAATTTAAGTCAATCTCCTAAATTTTACTTCAACATTTAACTTCAACTATTTGTGTACCCCGGTTACGACAAATCTCTTTCCGAGACACAACGAAACGAGAACACAAAGTTCTCAAACACCATACCCACTGTAAAATACTTGTAAATTCTAGGAATTAGGGATCGAGTATTGGCTGCTTTACACGCATAATTACACTTGTATATGGTACAGATTGATGAGTAATTGACTGATTGATGATAACACTTGCGAGAATCTTCAGCCCTTAGTCTCCCTTTATTCAGAACCAAAATATAAGTATAATCTCCTAAAATTTACTTCAATATATGACGTCAAATATTGGTGTACCCGGCCGTTTACGGCAAATCTTTGTTCAAGACACAACAAAATCCGAACCCAAAGTTGTTTCCGTCTATGTTTGTACAAATGCGGCCAGACACAATAGCCACTGTAAAACGATGCAAAAGAACCAAGAACCACAGTGATTTTGTTTCTGCAGAGTAACAAAAAACCGCAGTAAAGAATGGTCATGCGTGTGTATTTTATATAGGGAGGACAGATTTTCCTAAGTGATCTGAAGATTCTGAACTGTTGTAACATGTCTCGTATTCGACCTCTGGACACACTCACTCATGGGACCCACAAGCGCGTAGATTGGACGCCCCTGCATGCACCGCCCTTCAACTGACACTTGGGGCTTTCTCCAGGATCCTTTCGAGTTGGACTAGCACCGTCGAGATTGTCTCTTTTCAATCTCGACGATGCTAACCCTCTGATCAAAGAGAAAAATCGATTTCCTTTCGAAAATCTGGCAGAATGGGAACGAAGCGATGAACCTGAAAACCGGTGACCCTGTTACATAACCTCGCTCTAATTCCAAATATTAGGGATCGTGGGTCATACACACAATCCAGACACACAAAGAGTTACATGGTTTGGCTACGCCCGATCCACAGACAAATACAAAGTTTGTCGCGCAACTGTTAGTGGGCCACCGGGCTCAGTTACTCTCACCACATGGGAGGAAATCAACAAAGATAAGATCGTTTGGAATGCATTGGACAGAATAACTTGATTATGGGATTAAAGGATCCAGTGCCATAAGGACATCGACTTCAGGTTGTGAAATATCAAAAAAAAAAAACAAGTAAGGAATGCAGTTTGTATAGCATTACAAAAGAGAACAAGAGTAATAAAAGGGTTTTAGGTAACCTTCTAAGGGTTTTTGGTTTACTTGAACTCATAAAAGGGGAGGGTGTGGTGATAACAAGTTAATTTTCTTGCACTTGTAATTTCCAAACATTGTTCTACTTCTATGAGTATGGAGGCTGTCAATATCAGAAGTCTTTCAGATTCTTTAACTTCTGGATGCAACATCCTGAGTTTGGTCATCTTTTGCAAAGTTCCTGGAATGAACCTTTACTTGGTAGTCCTATGTTTGTTATAGCTGCTACATTGAGAAAGTTGAAAGGGGTCGTAAAAAAAGACAAAACTATAGGATCAATCAAGAGAGAATGAGCTTGGGGCACTATCTTTCTTTCAACAAGTAAGCTGTCTAAGCTTGCCATGAGTTCCACTTGATTTGAAACCTGAGAAACACTTACGCTCACTACAGGAGATCCAAACAAGAATAGCATACCTGGGAAATGCGTTCGAGATAGAATCCAGTCTACAAAATAAGAATTGTACATCCAATGTGACACTACTACATTAGGAATTGGGTGACTTGCTATTTTGCAATTATAGAAGAGCATGTGTCAGGATATGCAGTTAGGATAACGGCGCATTCAAAAGGTACGCTGTACGCATACGGCATGTACCTCAGTACATGCAGACATAGTGTTATAGCATTCTATTGCACAAATTTGGCAACTTTTATTACTTTTTCTTGGTTGTTATCTGAGGAACTTCTGATTCCTATTGCGAGACTGGAACTGTCATGCATGAACTTATATGGTTTTTCTTATTAATGTATAAAATAGCCCCAAAACCTTCATCTTGAAAAAGGTTTAGAACTAACTGTTCCTCGGAAGTGTCCCGATTAACTCTTTGAATTCTATGAAATTTTTTCTGGTGAATAACAATGTTGAGAATTGAAAAGAATACTCATGTGAAATATGTTACTGCAACTATGCACAGAGAGAGAGAGAGAGAGAGAGAGAGAGAGAGAGAGAGAGGTATATGGAACAAAATGAAGTGTTAAAAACCATGTTCTATTTACTGAAGAAGGTACATAAATCGATAGAAAAACTTTTCTGAAATTCGTGAAAACTAAACTTCAGAATAAATCATCAGGTATAGACACATTCATGTGGAATTATGCATAGATATTGTCATTGACTTGTTAAGGTACTGTTGATCGTGGGATAACATAACGATAATGCTTTTGAAAACAAGGTGAACTGTTCTAAAGTGAAAATTATTACTTGGGAAAAAGGAGTCTAATTGAAACCTTTAATCTCCTTTGATGGCCGTACCCCAATCTAAATGCTTTGTCGTGAATCAAACAAACTGACCAACAATCTAGCTCTCTTGTCTTTCTACTAACCCCCACACTTAAATTTGACTCTACTTTCACAGAGCAGTAGGTGTTGACCTGAGTTAAGTTCGACACTTGCGCGAAGAACATGAAACTGCAAACAAATTATAGGCCTGAAATACAGGCCAAATAGGAACATACAAACTATTGGTTCAACTTTCACATTAGAAGCCTCATTGTTTCTTGTTCGGGCATTACAAACTTACCATGTTTAAGAGATACAGACTTACCAAATTTCAGTTGTGCGTTTTGAGATTACGGAAGTGCACACTTTGCTTTTTTGTGTGAAGGATGCATGCATCATCACAATGTCATGACATGTGTAGTGGATGAATCCATCGGTGCTCTAGAGGGTGAGGACAAAAAGGGCTTAGGAGGGATTTGCAAAGGTTCTGCGGTCCCTTCTAACATCTCCACCACCCTACTCATTGATGGTCGGTGTGAAGGATCAGTTTGTATGCACCACAGGCCAACTATAATCATCTTCCTTGCGCTTACATGTGACTCATCATCCATAATGCCATGCAATCCAAGTTCTTCATCTAGCTCAAGACGCTTGTATACCCAATGTGGAAAGTATATTTCACTCGTACGATCAACCTCCACACTTATATTCTTTCTTCCTCCAACCATTTCTAGAACCATCATTCCGTAGCTATACACATCAGACTTATGTGAAACCCCACCAAAATTTCTGCTAAATACTTCTGGGGCAATGTAGCTTGTTGTCCCTTTGGCGCCCAACAATGATATGATACTATCTTTCTGTGGGCACAGTTTAGCAAGGCCAAAATCAGAGATTTTTGGGCTGAAGTCCTCTTTAAGAAGAATATTATGAGGCTTTATGTCAAACTGCAAAATTCGTGTGTTGCAACCACGATGTAAGTACTCCAACCCTCGGGCAATACCAATCGCAATTTGATACAATGCTTCCCAACCCAACTAGCGATATGTCAAGGAACCACCATCATGTATGAATTTGTCAAGAGATCCATTAGGCATGAACTCATACATGAGAACTCTATGGCAACCCTCAAAACAGAATCCAAGGAGAGTCACAATATTTACATGAGAAGTTCTACTAATGGTTGCAACCTCGTTAATGAACTCATCTCCATTCCCTTTCAACCCTTTCAAAACCTTCACTGCAACGAGGCAGCCATTTTCTAACTCTCCTTTGAAGACACTACCAAAGCCTCCCTGACCTAGTTTAGTTCTGCACGAGTTGGTAATTTTCTTAATGTCGGAATAAGAGTATCTTTTTGGAGAAAGAGACCCATAGTTTGTTAGAAATGCCTCAATGTTAAGGTAGTTTTCTGTGTTCTTTTTCCACAAGTATTTGGATTCACTTCGTGCGAGTTTCTTGATGACAGTGAAGAACAACAGAATTGCCATAATCCCAACAGCAGTGATAGCTGAAGCACAATTCCAGGAAATGGTAAGATATGATAGTAGTTCTATGATATCTTCCTATTATATGGAAACCTTGAGAAGTATAATAGGAAAAGGAAATACGGGTATCATTTGAATGAAAAAAATTAAGCTAATGAAGCATATGAACGATACCTGTTCCGAGAATCAATGCCAAGTTACTTCTTCCTGCAAAAACCGTCGTACAAAAAAATCCATAGGTTAGACAAGTTTAGAAAGATTTAATGTTATTTTACTTCGCACATTCTGAAATGAGCAAGCCTCTTTTTTTTTGGTAAACAGGCCTTAATCTAACTAGACATGTTCTCTCGATAAAGCATTGGAATTCTCGGGCATCACGCAGACACTGACCACTGTCAGCCAGACACGCATGACATTCCTATGACACATCATATCCAATAGAGAAATTAGAAGCCAATAACAAGATCACTAAGAATTCGGTACTAACGACACCACTGGCAGTTGGAACTAGTAGACAGTGTACCCTTGGCAACCTTCGCCTCTATATTGAGCGTAATTATCACAAAAGTGCTTATCAGTCTCATGCTCAAGTTCAGAGCTGTTGGGCTGGCATTTGAAGAATGTGAGATTGGGGGAGATTGCTTGTGTAGGAAATAGAACCTGTTTTTAGAGGATTGATGTAACTGGAAAAATTGAAATTGTTGGATTCAACAAGAAATTTTAGCATTGGGTCACTAATTTTTATGGTATCGTCAACGAAGCCGCTAACTTGCTAAGATCTTCCCTCTGTGCCCAATGTGACTTTTGGAACTGGTTTATCGCAACCAGGGACGGAGCCAGGAATTTCACTACGCAGGGGCGAATTTCTTTTTTCAAATACTATGCAGGGGCGAGCCTATATAATTCATATGAAATTATTATTTTTTCTATATAAAACTAGAGGTTTTTTTTCTTCTTGCAGGGGCGACCGCCCCTACTGGCCCCCCTCTGACTCCATCCCTGATCGCAACTTAGTGTGCACAACCCACAAAGGGGGATGTGTGGTGTTGACAGAAGGGAATTTGATCGGACCTCTTGGTCCGCAGTCGAATGAGGATGGACAAGAACCAGAAGAGTGAAGAACCAGCAGGTGAGAGGCAAGAAATAGAGCTAGTAAAAAAGAGGGAAAACCCGTTTTTAATTCCCAATTTAGCATGACAAGAACAAACCCCATAGTTTAAGATGAGCGATATTCCTTCACATATCAATGAACGCGCCATAATTGTTTTGTGCTGACAGGAGAATGGTATGGCTGCTACTACTGACAGCTATTACACACGTTTTGGAAATTTTACGTTTTGGCTGAGGAACGAGGTTTTGTAAAAACTAATGAACCCACCATTAACTGTTTTGATTTCATGGTTGACACGGCTGTTAACTTGGCAATACTATTATATGAGGAGGACTCGCAGAAGTCGAATTTCTTCTTCTACATTGGAATGGTCAGTAAGCAAAATGAGTCCATTGAGAGCGAGTGTCCTACTCCCCCAGCTTATTATTTCATTTTTTTTTTTTCCAGACAACAGGATTTTAGTAGAGTTAGGAGAATAAAGACAACATTGTTTCATCGAGTTGAACTTGAGACCTCACCCAATGATATTTAAGTGCCCACTCATGATCGTTTGAGCTACAGCATTAGGTCACTCGCCTTCCTCATTGACCCACCACCACAATGATAACCGTGGCCCGTTGACTCTTCTCTCTTAATGAAACTGTCGAGACGTCTATTGTGAAAAAGTTGCGGTTTACAGTTGAAACCTCAACTCAAAACAGCATATGGGAAATCATCGTCCTCCATATAAGAAATTAGTGGTGAATACTATGATGAGGTTTACATCATACTCCAGTGCAAAGAAAAATTCTAGACAGAAAAACCTAAGAGAGATGGGGTCAAGCTCGCACAAAAATCAAATTTTCCTTCGAATTTTACAAGCATTTTTTCCTGCCAATTTACAACTACGTAGTTGATGGACTATTTATTCAGATTTAAACATACATAAAAGATTGCCTATGGGCAAGAGATGCTCTATCAGATCACACTTTTACAGTTTTGGAACAGCCAATCATTAGACGACAAGTTCTAGCTACATAGTTTGTTCAAAATTAGCTTGATTTTGAGCTTCTAAACAATTTACTTTTAGAACATTTCCAAACTATTTAATGAATATTAAATGGTATTACTGGTGAATGGATTTAATCCAAAAGGTGTGGGTTGAATAAATAGGCATAATTATTAGATTTTAGTTCAAAGGGTGTGTCTATTCATATTCATGTTAAATAAATAGACATGATTATACTAAAATGTGTGACTATTAGGGTAAATTGAATAGTCATGACTATTATGAATATCTATGACTATTGGGTTTAATCAAAGAGTTGTAATCTTTGGCCAACGGTCACGATCCATACTCTTATGGAATTTTCGTGGACATTGGTACTATTAAGGTCATAGAACAGTCCCTCCACTCCCAAATTGAGTTTTGGAACTGGTTCTGTGCAATTTTGCACAGTGTAGAGCCCACACTGGGGAAATGTTGTGTTGGACAAAGGGTAACTGAGTTGGCCATGAGTTCCACAGGTGAACGAGTCTGGACACTTTCCGGAAGAGTGAAGAAATAGTAGGTGAAGGAGAAGAAAGAGAGACAAAATGGAGGGAATACGCATTTTGATTAACCCAATTTAGCGAATACAATAATGAACAACTAACACAGTGGAGAGGAAGGAAAAAGTTTTCTTTCTTAAATTAAGGCACTATTGGTGGATCTTGTCAAGAAATAGACGGTGATATTTCTCTTCTTGCACTGCATGACACGCCAGGCGACTTGGAAATATAATGCTGCTATTTTGGAGGAACTTGAAAGAGGAAGAAGTGTGTGATTGAAAAGAAGAGGGAACTAGAACCACTACTTTTGTTCAAATTGGAAGAGTCGGTGGGCCAAAAGACTCCTCATACTCATCTTCTTCATTGACCCGGCACGTATCCTAATCAAGGACGGACGCAAGTGCAGGTTAGTCTGGACGACTGCCATATCTAAGTTTCAAATTTTTCTCACAAAATATAATTATAATTATCAAAAAAAATTACAACTATATAGATTTTGCCCGCCCAACTAAATATTGTTGTAATCTTTGCTCAACCAACTCGAATTCTGCGTCCATCTCTTGTAGTGTATACTCTTGGATTTGTTGTTTTGTGGGTGGTGTGGAATCCGGGGCAAAGAAAGGAAAAAATGCGAGTTGCAGAGAAAGAAAAAGGTGATGGAGAAAGTGAGTCGAAGTCAAGGCCATTTTCGAAGGTCATCGAAAATGACTTTTGTAGGAGACGCTTTCATGGTGCTCCCCACTAGCTTCATGGATTACCCGTTTTTTGGATTTTGTCTGGTGCGTAATTAACCCTTTGACTTGAGGTGAAAGTGAAAAAGAAAACCAAGAACCTAGGAAAATTGAATGCAATAAATTGATAAAGCACTTAAAAATGGAAAAGGGAACTAAAAGCTTAAAGCTCACAGAAAATGCTGATCGAAACCACTTCCTTGGAACAAGTGGAAATTTATCTTCAACTCTTCAAGACCTCGAAAAAATCGAGATGCCTCTCCAGCAGTTGCTAGGCATTTTGTCCAAGTAAAAAAGTCATTTTCTATTAGCTAGCCACTAAATGTATGAAAGTCCCGACAGCCTTGGCATTCAGGAAAATTA
>JAXBDA010009313.1:0-12810 GCA_036023075.1 Gaultheria prostrata
TTTTTTTCTTTGCTATGATGAAATGGAGAAGAAGAGTAGGTTAGGGAAGAAAAAAGAAACGAAGAAGAAAAGAAGTTAACAAATGAAGAAGAAAGAAGTTAACGTTAGATTCCTATGGCTTTAACTCTGTTAGGTTTTTTTTAAAATCGAAACGATGTCACCCTTTAGTGAAATAGAATTAATGAAGACTAATTAGTATTAGTAATTAAGGTTCGATTATCGGGGTCAGGTCGTTCTTGTAAATCCCCTAGTCTCAGAGTAGATGACCTGCCTTAGGTAGGATTGGAAATGAGATTAGTTGAGGTGCACGTAAGCTGACTCAAACTACCTTGACCATCAAACCCAAAAAAGAAGAAGATCCCATCCAATGCTGAAAATGGACTGAAGCATCCAATTTATTCATTTATGGCCCTTTTCTGACTCATTTAATGATCAAAACCGTTCTTGTTTTAGACCTTGTCGAGACCATCAACCATATCAAAACTCATGTTAATCGGATACCAATTCAAAATGATTATGGAGCACATTTATCTTGAAAAAGCTCTTGGTGATCAACTAAATCAAACTCATGATCATGTGAAGATAAATACGGATAGATCACATGTTATTGGTACCGATTAGTATGATTTTTGACATGATTGTGGTCAAGATTTATATATAAAGAGTGACCGGTTTGAATCATCAAAATGAATTGGAAAAATGGATATAACAGTCGCTTGAGTCCATTTTCAAGACCGGAGGAGCTACTCTCCAACTCACTAATATATTTTTTTTGGTTAATAACCTGCTAGTATTTTGAAGGGAAATTATACTTGCACACCTTTTAAACAGTGACACACTTGAGCGACTTCCGCAACATATTTTGACAATTCACACTGTTTATTTTGTAGATCTCATAATGAGCTTTATTTATGCAAAGAATAAAATTGATCGAATATTTATAGCAATCTCAATATTTAAATTTTCTTTGGGTAAAAATGGATCGTTTAAATTCTTCTCTTTGATAAATTGATTTGAGTCAAGTACTTATTGATATCCGGTCAATTTGTTTTTTAGCATGACAAATTGACACATTTGGATATGAATCAAACGGCTCATATTGTTAAAATAGATTATGAGACTCCACGTTATTGGACGGTGTTCGAAATGATTTCCACGTAGCAAAGTCATCTTTAAACACACCTCTCTCTCTTGTGACAAGGTTAACTTCGAGGTTGCATTGACACGTGTTTTTGTCGGCATATTATATTGTTAATTAACTTTCCTTAATCTTCTGTGGATTGAAGTGTGCTGATGAGAAATAAATTGGAGGCTTTAGATCATAATCTTGTTTGTTAGTCCAGCTCTTCTCCAATGATTGGAGAGAAAAACCTCTCCAATTTCGGTCCCGGAAAATATGTTTAAGATCTCACTCCAATGATCGAGATCATTCATTTTGTTTAACTCGTTGAGAACATCAAGTACATCAGAAATCGAGTTTATTGAACATTATTTGATATGATTTTGGAACACATTTGCAACACTGGAACAAAACCCATTTCTTTTTAAGTTTTTGGCTAATCAGATTGACATAAAAAGAGGTTAATCGAATATATAGCCTACAAGGAGCACACCTCAGAAAGGACAAATGAAAATAAAAGAAAGAAAAGAAAAAGTACATACTCTCTGGCACAACCCGCCAGGGTGGGATAACATGAAGTCCTAGCACAACCCTCCACGATAGGTATAGGTATGCATAAAGCAGTAAGCGTAGTTAAAAGGATGTCTAATGTGAGTTGGCCTGTGATCGCGCCCCGTTGACCTAGCCATCCCGAAGGAAATAAGGGGTAATGAGGACGCGATCGAGCATTGCCAATGCGATCGAGCATTGCCAATGCGAAAAGCAGTCATAATATAAGTGGTGATTAGTGATTAGTGTTGAATATCTCATATATGTAAGGGAATGAATATGAGAATTGATATTGACACTCTCCATTTTGATAATGTCACTCCTCATTTTGTTTCTATTGGGTGAAATTACTAAATTATCATTGTACTTTATAATTACATTTTTCTCTTGCTTTCCAAAATATATACAAGGGTGGTTTAGTAACTTCACCTAATAGAGACAAAAAACGGAGTGCTAATATCAAATTGTGGAGGGCCAATATCAATTACCATGAATAAAACCCATTTCTATTATTTTTGCAATATAAATTTGTTTCGAAACCATACCAAACGATAATCAATCAACTTGAATTTTGGCGTACTTGATACTCTCAATGAGTTCAAAAATATGAACGGCCCCAATTATTGAAATGCGATTGGAAACTTCTTTTTCCTACTTAAAATTGGATAGATTGTTCTCTCCAATTCATTTGAAGGGATGTCTCCTCAAGTAGTTTTACTTGCTTGTCCTAGAATTTACCAACTATTTTCCTTAGATACTTCATACACTTATTTTTTTATTCGGTACTTAAAAAAGTGTTTTAACACCATCCTTTTAATATTTCTCTTTTTGTCCTTGGTCACGGAAAAATAAAAACTATTCTTTTAAATTTGTACAAGAAGTTAATTTTGAAATTTCATACGAATAACAATAAAAAAGAAGAAGTATATCGATAAAAAGACAAGTGTTGAAATCATTTTCAATAGTTTATCATATCAAGGTCCAATCAAACATGCCAATTAAAATACCAAATCAGTGCAATGACTATCCCCACGATTTGTCAAGTGCAAGAATGACAACTGTAAGAGCATTTTTATCAGTCTCAGTAAATTTTGGATTAAATTTAATATCTAAAATACTTTTTCTACTTTAGTTAGTCAATTTTTCAAAAACTCACAAAATCAGGTTCTGTATTTTAATTATACTGGATAAAACTATTTTTTCTTTCTACTTCTACTTTTCTATTAAAATATCTTTCTAATTATTCTTATATTTTACTATTTTCAAACAAACAAAAAGCCTCCGAATATATATATGCAACTGTATAAAAAAACAGAGCACATCTTTGTGCTAAAAACTAGTTATTGATTTCGTTCAGAACAGATCATTGCATAACAAAATAGACCATCCAGACTGATTTTGTTGCATCGAAAAAATAAAAGCAAAACTTAGATTCTTTAACACAATTTAATTAGGACCCATATCAAAATCGAGGAAAATAGAGAGACCAATTAGGGCAGAGATTGGGATGGATGAAATTGGAGAAGGAGAATATACCTAGAAGATTGGCGTTGGAGAGGTCACAACATCAGCGAACAACCAAGAGATGAAGATATATATGCCTAATGATAGAGAAAGTGAGAAACCCTAAAAAGCTTAAATCATATGGTGTGGAAGAAAAAGGTGTGAGAGATGAAAGCGCGCGAGGGCGAAAATTGCAACCACGAAAATGATTAAAATAATCCTTAGCAGGTGAATAGTTTCATGCGTGAAGTACCGATGTACGGTAGCAGCGACAAACTATGGCGTGCGGATAGAGAGGCTGATTTTCGGTGGGTTTTGAGGGTTTTCCATTTGGTTAATTTGCCTAAAAGTGGGTTTTACCGACCCTGATATGGATGCTTTAAGAAGGTAAAAGTACGTAAAATCAAATTTAATGACTAAGGATGAGAATAATGGACAGTTAATTAAAAGGACTAACTGAAGAATCTGTGGACTGGTGAAGAATAAAGGCTAAACCGTAGAAAGAAATCATTAGCAGCATTCCCCCGTGAGTTATAATGAATACTCTATAAAGAATATTCTCTCTCCAGAATCATTCTTGAAGTTCACGAAAAATATCATTGGGATGCCCTATTTGTACAAGATTTGTCATTTCCTTTTGGGTTGAGTCGACTTATAAATTCTGGACACACATCACATGGGCCATGCGCGAACATTCCTTCTGTATTGTCAGGCCGTGACTCGTCTAACTGGTAAACGAGCTTGCTTTCAATGGTTTCCACGGATCACACCTTGCGACTCCTACGGTGGTCTTGGGGGTGCTACTCCATGAGTTGCTTTTTGCGACGAATCCTCTTTCTTTGCCACCAGTTCACAAAATCTCCAATAATCTTGAAAAGCGTTGCAGTGATGACCTTTTCGGTCGTTCCAAAACCGCGACAAAGCCTCTAAGTGACTTCCCTCTGGCCCTACCAAGTTGGCCGGAGCCGAACAAATCGTTTGGGTCAGTTTGGGGAGTTGACGTCTATCTTTGTCACGTTCTCGTTCTTCAGGGTAATGTTGCCTCATGTCCCAGACACGGGTGGGATAGGTCGTGGCGCGATGGTGCCACGTCTCGACCTAATTTTTTTGTCTTTATGCCCGAGCCACGTCGGGCTATAGTAGCGTTATGTAATTCTTTTGTTCTAGCTCCTACGTTTGATCTATCCAAGGTCTCGGGACCTGGGACCCCTAAAAAGTAAGAGCATTTGATTTCTTTAGAAGATCACTTAGGCCTCGTTTTGCTGCGGGATGAGGAAGGGGTATAACTAGTCCCCTTTCCCCTCTTTCTAGTCCCACATCTAATACTTGGTTTGGCAAGTTTTTTCCGGACCCGTATGAGGATCCCCTACCCTTTTAATCCCCTTCTATACCCTCCTTCATCCGCATTACCCTTTCCCTCTCGCCTATTTTAAAAAAACCACCCTATAACCCCCATTCATCCGCATTACCCTCTCCCTTTCGCTTGTTTTAAAAAAACCGTACCCCATGTAAATGTTTTACGAGCCCTTGCAATTTCCTTCGGATAAAAAAAAAAGTGCTTTCGTGTATAATTTTTTTTGCACCAAATTAAACTACTAATCGAGATCTTTAATCCCATACAAAAAATTTAAAAAAAATTTATACTTTAGAATTTTACATTGTTGGGGTATAATATAAAAAATACTACATTAATATGTAAATTACAAATAATTGGAACATATTAGGTGGTATATTGCAAAAACACATAATTAGAAAAATAGAAAAAAAAATTAGGTGGTAGGCATAATTGAATTAGAAATAATGGCAAAACATTAGGTGGTATGCATAATTATTAAAATGAATAATCATAAAAAAGAATAATTAAAACTTGTACTTTTAGATATAATTAATAAAAGGAATAATTATATAATATTTGTTGACAAATATAATTAATTAATTTATTTTTGCATTTACGTATTTATTTTAACGTAAAATCTAATATGACTTATGCACAAGGGCAAATAAATAATTTGTCAGGTTTTTACATCATTCACCAAGTTTATCCCTCTGGACCACAAATTCGTGCATACCAAGTACTATTATTTAATCCCCTTCATAAATGTCACATCAATATGAGTCCACTCTTACTAAATAATACCTCTTACTATCTCTTATCCCATTATTATTTTATCCAACCAAAATTCATTCCGCATCAAATCGGGCCATAGTGAGAGTGTTCGCCGCATGGGGTGTACTTACAGCTCCTGGAGTTAATAATCACGGATCAAAGACAAAGGTTTCAACAGCCTAAAAGGGGGTTATTGGATCAATATTGGAGAATGTACATGCCAGTCCATAATTGGACGTGTGTTTCCCCCACACTCCGCTAAGAAATTTAAAAAGCTCCAATTACTCCACCCCATGCGCGGAACAGGAACAGAACAGCCACGAATGGGTTTTAAATTGGGCTCAATCTCTCTCTCTCTCCCCCTCTCCGTCCCATTGACTCCCCAAACCATATGAAAATATCTAAATCCTAAGGTACCCTATGAAAGTGCCTAAACCCTAGGGTACCATATGAAATAGGTACCCTATGAAAATGCCTAAACCATTAAAACCATATAATAGGAAAGTGCACCATAAACCTAAATCCTAGGGTAACCTATGAAAGTGCCTAAACCTAAACCCTAGGGTACCCTATGAAAGTGCCTAAAACCCTAGACCTTGTTCGGTTGAGTTTTCCAAACCGATTTTGAGGACCGATACTTGTTCGGTTTCCCCATAGTGGTTTTCCAAACTGACTCTTTGAAATTAGAAAAATACACGAGAGAGAGAGAGAGAGTGTGTGTGTGTGTGTCTTACAGTGAGACCCGACTGACTTGGAAGAGATAGTGTATTATTAATAATAGTGGGACCCACATGACAATATTTTGAAGACCAATTATGAGTCCCTTTTTCAAAAAAAGTTTCCAAAACTGGGTTTGGAAAACCCAACCAAACAAGGCCCTAAAGTACTCTATGAAAGTTCCTAAACCACTAAAACCTTATAATAGGAAAGTGCACCCTAAACCTAAATCCCAAAAAAGAGTGACTGACTTTAATGGTAATTAAAAAAGAGTGATTGACCTTAATGTTAATAAATATTTGTTTTCTAACCTTAATGGTAATTGTTCCTTCAATGTTCATCCGGGTTTAATACTCACACGGGCCAATGGCCCACGCGGTAAGCTGGGTCCCCAGGTTGGGCCTTCCGGTTATGGGTTATGCAAGAATGGGTTCCGGTCCTGGGCCACAGAGTATGACCCTCACTTGCTATGGGAGAGTTGTACAGTCGTACTGCATAACATATGCATCAGTTCATTATTTTGGTTTGTTGTTCTGAACAAATGACGCCTAATTTTTTTTTTTTTTTTCTTTTTTGGCCATTCGATATATATCAGCGGGCGAACCGGGGGTTTAGCGGGGAGTTAGTGAGTTAGTCCTAAGGGTAGTCTAGAGGCTATCCATAGCCCTAAATCTCAAACACCTCTGCCGAGACTCGAACTCTGGTCTCCCTTATAGGAGAATTAGGAAATAACCGTTAGGCTACAAGCCTTTGGTTAATGATGCCTAAGTTTCAACAGTCGAATTTTATTGTGGCAGCAAAACTTTCCACAGAATACACGGCGCTGATTTTCTTCCTCACTTTTGGGCTGTTGGTTGAGTTGTTAATTTTATTCGCACTATAAAGCAATTTCTTGCGTAGAGGTTTTGGAATTAAAACTTGATAATTTTCCCGTATTGGTACTTTGATTTATCTTTTAAATACGGAATTGAAAAAATAAAGCAAGGAAACTTTGAAGGGATTATGAATGCATAAACAAACTCTTTGATTTTCTATTCCCCTATTCTGGTGTATTTTCGGTTATTGGATCAAGTGAATTTTTTTCTTCTATCGTTTCAAATTCTTATGTAAACTAATGGTTAGAAATGCTTTGATACGTAGCAATTTGGGTATTGAGGGTAAGGAAATCATAATCAGAGTCAGTCCAGAGTTAAAATTGGAGATGAAGTCACTTTATGTCCGTGCAAAATTACAAACTTTAAGGGTCCCTCTCACTTTGATATGCTGCACAACAAAAAAAGGACTTTATCTTTATTTTTTTGTTTAGGCCCCGAAAATTCAAGTCCGGCCTGATCATACTTAGACGATTATTTCGGGTCAAGAACCGTGGATTTCATTGGTCAGTGAGACACCAATTAGACCAGTTCCTCTTCCCGGCCCACCAAGCCCAGTCATTGAACGAAGTGTGAACTAGGTTGGCAACTCTTTAAGCCTTTGCCCTTCATAGTCTCCAACATTTTACTTTGGTTTTATGTTTTTCATCTAATTTTTTGGATGCTTTTTGATCTGGTTTTAAATAGGTAGTTATTTTATTTATAGTAGCTGTCTTTCCTCTGTTTTAAAGCTTTCATTTGAATAAAGGACCAAACTTCTCAGCGAGACACTAAAGTATAATGCATCATGTAATTTGGAATTTTCGAGCCCACTCAGAACATTCACGATCTAGTATCCAGAGGGCCTCGTCCCAATTCCTTTAAAAGCTTGGTTTTATTACGGGCCAGTCCACAAAACAAAAGTTTATTACCATTCACTCTTTTTAATTACCATTAAGGTCAACCACTTTTTTTTTTGGTTTAGGTTTAGAATTTATAGGGTACCCTAGAGTTTAGGTTTAGTCATTTTCATAGGGTACCCTAGGGTTTAGGTTTAGGGTGCACTTTCCTATTATAGGGTTTTAGTGGTTTATGCACTTTCATAGGGTACCCGAGGATTTTAGGCACTTTGATATGGTACCCTAGGATTTACAGGGTACCCTAGAGTTTAGGTTTAAGCATTTTCATAGGGTACCCTAGGGTTTAGGTTTAGGGTGCACTTTCCTATTATAGGGTTTTAGTGGTTTATGCACTTTCATATGGTACCCTGGGGTTTAGGTTTAGA
Organism: Gaultheria prostrata; assembly: GCA_036023075.1. Classification (NCBI taxonomy): domain Eukaryota; kingdom Viridiplantae; phylum Streptophyta; class Magnoliopsida; order Ericales; family Ericaceae; genus Gaultheria; species Gaultheria prostrata. The sequence goes on from JAXBDA010009313.1 coordinate 8,133, forward strand.
CACTTTCATAGGGTACCCTAAGGTTTAGGTTTAGGGTGCACTTTTCTATTATAGGGTTTTAGTGGTTTAGGCACTTTCATAGGGTACCCTAGGATTTTAGGCACTTTCATAGGGTACCCTAGGGTTTAGGTTTAGGCACTTTCATAGAGTACCTAGGGTACCCTAGGATTTAAAAAAAATAAAATTATAAAAAAAAATAAAGAAAATTTCAGTCAACGCCTTACATGGGCTGAAGAGTTTGAGCCGAATTTTCCGTAATGGAGCTCCCGGTGCATGCAATGGGAAAAATGGACCGGCCGGTAAATTGCTCTAAAAGCTTCGCCACCTTCCTCTCATTGCCTAGATGCACGGCGGGGATTCAAGAAGAATAGAAAATCTTTTTTTATTTTTTCCCGCTAGACATTTCAAAATTGAAACACGATCCCTAATAATTTCTCATGCGACTACTTATGTAATGCATATTAAGACAACCTTTGAATGCCTTTTAATTGTTTCCTTTATGAGTTGATTTTATTCAAAGAGGGAATTTAAATTCCTTAACAAACCTTTGATTACCTTAAGCTATCATTTCAAATTTTGAACCAGATATTATATGAAAATGAATTACAAGCTTTTTGATTTTGAGCCCCTTTAGTATATGCACGGGCAAGGGTGGACCTAGCACATGAAGTTACCCTGGGCTAACCCAACATATACACACATTTTTTTTTTGGCTAAGCAATACACACACACACACATTCATATCAAGCCCATGAGGGATTTCACACTTTGCAAAGTGCCGGACTCACCTTTTCTGCACCATCCCTTTTTTGTTTTTGATTGGCTACATATTTTTTTTTGATTAGTTACAGATCACTCCTTAAATTGTGGGTTGAGCTATGATTGGACCAAGATTTGAATGGCTTGGGCTAAATTATATTGGGCTAAAAGTTTACACATAATTTTTTTTTTTTTTGATTTTTTTTGGGTTCCACCTGGGCTGGAGCCCACCTTAGCCCAAAGGTGGCTCCGCCCTTGAGCACGGGAATTATCAGTATTTTCTTTGCCGTTCACAAATTTCTTTTCATTGCAGTGACGTTTCCTTGATTGCAGTTCAAAATTTTCCTTTGATTGCAGTAACATTTCCTAGCTGCTAGTTTATTGACCTTCATGAGTACTGCAAAGTTTTAATACCCACTCCAAACAGTTTTGGCAAAGTTAATCTTAAGACCAGAAAGAAATTGAAAACACCTAAGGATCCTTTTGATAGAGAGGATATCTTGCAGATCACTATCAGAGAATATTATTGCAGATAGGACACAAAAACCACCATGGCTGAATCCCTCACACGATAACCAATGCCTTTGCTCTTTCGACAAGTAAATTAAGTACTTCAACCACAATATTGATGAGGAAACAAAAGAGAGCATCGGGTAAAAAATTAGATATATATACAAGGTATTTTTTCTGTTTGCTTCTGTAAAGAAATAACTAAATCAAGAGATGAACTCTAACGTAAATATATAGTGATACATGTATTTTTTCTCTATAACTCATCCCAATGACGACTGATATTTTGAAAACAATGTACGATAACCTCATTTGGAAACTTTAAACCAGTGCCGGCCCTGAGTTTCGCGAAGCCCTAACTCTAACAAAGTTCAGAACTGGGAATACAAATACAAAACTATTACTTCGATGTACCAAAATATACATAATCAAATACACAAAGTTCTTAATACCAATCTGTAATTTTTTTTGTTTTTTTTTTTTTGGGGGGGGGGAATTGCGGTAGTCAGCAGAGACCTTAAATTCCCCATCTGTAATTTTTTTTGGATAAACCTATGTGTACAGATTGTGGAGTGCACAGAAAATGTACAACGGCTTTTGGGACCCACTTTTAGGTCTCACACGAATAATCCAAACTGTTAAATAATTTCAAAATAATTTTTCCTTGAATCTTGCAAAAAATTAGCTCAATTGGATATGCGTAACTGGTTGATCCAAAACTCCAAGTTTTCATTCATAACTTTATAAATGAAAACTTGGAGTTTTGGATCGACCAGTTACGCATATCCAATTGAGCTGATTTTCCACAAGGCCGTAGGAAAAATTATTTTGAAATTATTTAACGGTTCGGATTATTTGTGTGGGACCAAAAAGTAAGCCCCAAAATCCATTGTACATTTTCTGTGCAAAACTCTTCTGTACCCGTAGCATGATCCATTTTTTTTCTCGTTATTTTGAACTTTTTTTGCACTTAAACTCAAGTGGGTTGGGCTGTTGGATCTCCTAAAATTGAAATGGGCCTTTTCTTGTACCTAACATATCTATACTACTAACATATAGGACTTGAGACCCTAAAATTGGGCTCATTTAGGAGGGCGTCAGACATGGGCCTCTTCGGCCTATAAAAAGTAGAAAAAACTTGAGAATTCAATGCATTCTAAGTAAGTTGGGACAATTTTTGAATTTTTTAGGGGGGCCGCAATATTACAAAATTTAGCTCCGACTATCAAAAATCTTTATGAGAAATTGAATTGCCTCTTGTCTCTAGACAGCTCTGCCCATGGGGAGGATACGCTTGCTTGCCTCAATCCTCTCTGAGCTTTTTAAAACTCATGTTGCATAACCATTAGCAAGACTGACATATGAGGTGATGATATGCATTCCTTAATCCATTCACACCACTTATCCCCACAGCCAAATTTTCTTAGCAAATTTGTCAGGAAATTCCAGTTTACGAAATCTTATGCCTTCTCAAAGTCAACCTTAAAAATGACTAAACAGATTTGGTGCAAGTATATTATGTCTACAATCCAAGAATTTATTTGGGGTTGTGCCGTTCACAGTGGAATCCTTATGACTTATGAGTTATGAGATCCATCTCTCGATATTTGGTGCGTGCCCAGGAATTGATCAGAGGGTTTGTGCCGTTCACAGCGGAATTCTTCTAAGCTCCATTGTTCGATCTTGCTGCATGCTCCCGGTCTGGTTTCCTAGATCTGGTTGGGTTGGTGGTGGGTAATAAGTTCTGTTAGTTTTTTGGTTCCTTAGTTTCATGTAATACCCCGGATTAGTATCGTCCCCGCCGTGGTGCGTAGGCGGGCCAGCATTTGCTTTTCTATGCCCAGAGACTGCCGTGTCAGCGAAGGCTTGTCCTATAGTGGCTTCGCTTTGTGTGTAGCGTCAAGGGTTTGAGGCTCTGCCAGTTTCTCTCATGCCTCGCACGGGCCGGCGTTTGGCTTCCCACTATTATTCTGTGGAGGGGTTTTCATCGTCGATGAGTGAAGTCTTTGAATTGGACGGTTTCGAGCTTTAGGGGATTGTATGCCTTGATTGCAAACTCCTCATACCCTGTACCTCGTTGTCGGTGAGAAGAGAGCCTCATCTCATGTTTGGATCTTGATATCAGTCTTCCTTTACGTGTTTATTGCTTAATTTCCTGTTCATTGTATTCGGTTGAAAATCGTTGTAAGTGCCGGAATGCTTTATTGATATACAACAATGGAATTTGGATAAAAAAATAAGGCTTATCTACCAATTTGGTCCTTATAAAATGGTCTCCGTTTCAATTTCATCATCGTAAAATTTTTTGTTTCAATTTTACCCTTACACTTTGTGACGGAAGTCAATGTTACCCTTTTCGTAAAAAATGGACGGAAACCTCTTATGTGGCTAACAGTTGGCTGAGGTGGCTGACACCGTGGAACACTCTGTCAGCTTTCCCTAAAAAAAAAGAGAAAAAGAACGCTGCTACACGCACAGCAACTCTGCACAGCAGCTACACATCAAAGTCTAAAACGACGTCGTTTGGATTAAAAAAAAAAAAAAAACCTAAATTCCCTCAAAATCTGAAAACTCCGTTCCCTTTCCTTTGGATACAGAAAATGTGAGAAGAAGAAGATGAAGATCGACACCACCAGCATCTCGACGAAGACCGCCACCACCGGCGACGGACACCACCACCATCGAGCACCACACCGACGAAGAAGAAGCTTCCACTTCCGGCGAGGAGTAGGCCTCCTTGAACTCCGAGGTGAAAAAACGAAGGGTTAGTTCCTTGGCTGCCCAGAAGTAGAAATGGAGGGTGGTTTGCTTATGGTGAAAGGATTGATGGTGTTGATATTTTGTATGTGGGTGCCCACGGAAGTGATGGGTGAGAATATTACTGCTAGTGTTTCATCTGCAAGGCCAAGTGGTGTGAATGTTGGAGCTTTGTGATGAACCAAAAATTAGGGCTTTTACAGAACCAAAAATTAGGGACACTAATGCCGAAGAGAGAGAGGGAGAGACCTCAAGGTATGGCGTCGGGATCTACTCCTCTGGTTTGATCTTCTTCTTCTATCCACTTCTTCGATCGTCTTCTTCTTCGATTCTTTCATCGCCGTCGTCTTCTTCTCACCTCGGAAGAAGAAAGGGTTTTCAGATTTTGGGGAAATTTTGGGTTTTTGTTTTTTTCTTAAAACGCCAAACGACATCGTTTGGCTCCTTGTTGTGCAGTTGCTGTGTTGATTTGGTGTGTGAGTAGCATTTTTGAAAAAGAAGAAAAAAAGAACAACCCTCAAAGAACTCTCTCTCTCTCCTCCCATCCCATCCCATCCAGTTTCGGAATTATTCTATCAAAACCCATTTCTCTAAATCCACCATTTGATTCAAATAACATCCCAAGACTACAATTTGAAAGCAGAAGAAATAA
>JAXBDA010009314.1:0-12809 GCA_036023075.1 Gaultheria prostrata
AACTAGAGCATGAACAGCAGTGTTGAGAATAATGTTAAAAATGGCAAATATGCAGTCCTGCAAATTCTTCTTTATACACTAGCCAAAGAAAACTCCGAACCCTGTTGATTCAGACAAATTTGGTGAGAGATCTGGATTTGTTTCTTCATTTGTCATAGCTTCAAAGTTTGTGAACCAAGTTTTCAAATCATGACTGCTAGCCAGAGAGGCTCTTGTCCTTTGGAACTTTTTGTTGTATCTGGGCTCTCTGGAGATTATTATCCTTCTTTCGGGTTGGGCCCAAGGATAGCTGCAGCCATGAGCGTTCCTGTATGGAACGGGAAGATGGTACGCCATATGCCCTAAATTGTGGTACTCCTTACAGACCATAAACCTCCAATAAGTCAATAAATTAATTTGTCAAAATTGTTAAACACGTGTAGGCCTATTTAACCATTTTTAATTCTTTTTTTTTTTTTTTGCAAAGCTACACGCCCTATTTTATTGAACAGGAATAATTTTCTGGTCACTGTATTCTTTGTTTGGAAAGGAATTATATCATGTTTCACAATGTCATTTACATCCGCAGATCACTAGGGTATTAGTGTTTTCGGGCAATCTAGTTCAGGCCATTCTGTGGTACTTCAATCCTCTTTGTTTTGTTAGTCATTCAATGGTAAAGTTCTGTTTCACTGTATGAATGCCCTTGTTAGAGCGACAGAATGATGAAAGTCTTGCTAACTTTTAGTCCTATCTGATTGACAGTATGTTTTAAGGGATGCTGCAAAGAGTGCAAGTGGAAAAGACAAGTCAACCGACACGCTGGTTCCTAAACGAGATGATCATCAGAATTCTGATAAGTCTTTTGTGTCAGCTGCTGCACCTGGAAGTGAAGTCTCAGAAGAAGGTAGTGGTTAGAATTGTTTATTTGATTCTTAATTGATTGATACTAACATGTTGTTATTCTATTGACCATTCGAGCTTTGACAGTTTTTTTTAGAATGCCAACAAGATTTCCATTGGGTGACGTCTTAACCAAAGAATTGGCATTGGCTTTTTTGGTGAAATATCAACCAACAAGTTGAGGATTTTAGTTAGTTTTCTATCCATTTTCCTGAACCAGCCAAACGTCAGTGAAGAAAAAAATTTACTTTTCCACCCTCTTCCAAATCCAGTATGGAAGCATAGCTTCTAGGAGTTTGGAATGGATTGCAGTATTGGCTCTATATTTGGATGTCATCAACTGTTAGAGCAATACCCTAAAAAGCATGGATACGGACGCGAGACACAGATATGACCCGACCCCGACATGTGAACATATAATTTCCCAAAAAATTAGGATCGACACGTTGGAGACACATCGTGTATAAAATTTTACAATTCTATAGATGTATCTTGGGAACTCATATGTAAGCCTAAGAACATTATTTTTTTTTAAATGAAGACAAAAAGTTTACAGACGGTAATGAAGAAAAAATTAACAGTTATTATTAGTATGCATAAACTAAACATCCAAGGCAATGACTCTGGGTGAATTTTTAAAACTGCTTTTTGAGCTCCTTATGTGTCCTCATCCTCATGGGGTCCTTAGAGTGTCCCCAATGTGTCTGACTACACATTAAAAATTGGACCTGTAGTTAGGCACGTCGGGGGTGTCGTGTTGGACAAGGTTCCAAGGATACTTGCGCCGGTAGATGCTCTGTGCTTGTTAGCCAATGTTTTAGGTGATAGTACCCATTTATTATGATTCTTTGTTGATGTTGTCACTCCACCGTTGGATGTGGTTGTTTTGCACATTAGGCTTCGAGTTGACTGCGCAAGTTTGGATTTACCTTTTCTTTGGTAGGAAGTATTTTGGTATAGAACACTTGTATGTTGCAGAAGTTAAATAAATTGTTTGGATTACAGGTCACATTGTGGGAAAGTTGAATATGCCAGATCTTGCCATTAATGTGTAGGATAATAGATCCATTAGAAAATTAGCTTATTGGCTGGACTTTGTACAAGAGAGAAATCACGGAAACTCCTGTGAGACTGATTTCCTTTGTTGTCTTGGTTGAAATCTTTGTCCCCCAATATGTCACTGCTTTTACAGTTATTTGATCCAGGTATTATCATGTTACTGATGGTTACTTTAGCTTGCACTGAGGGCAGTTTGGGGTTTATGCTGAGTTCCTTATATTGGATTATATTGATTCAAGTATGGCAACTACTAGATGATGACGACCTTATACAAATGAACTTAGAAACACGAATGGTCATGCGGCACTCTACCAATCATAAATGTGTACATGTTTTTTAAATTTCCGTCAATTCATCAGCAGCAATCTGAGCTCTTGTTATGTCAAAGGGCGGATCATTAACGGGTTGTGTGTTTGCGCCTACCTTTTTATAGTATTAGCAGTCAGTCATCCAATTCAGGGTCTTTACATAGGGGGAGCCTTTAAGCTGATGAAATGAGGTTGATTTGGAAGGATTTGGTTGCTTGTGGGAAATCAGTAAGAATTGTGAGGTTTTTCTGAGTTGACTTGGTAAAGTTTATGAATCCACAACACACTGGAGGTCTTGATTTATTAAGGTTGCGCACGTCTTTTTGGTTAAAGAAATGATTTTTAAGGATAAATTGAATTATGGGTGTTCTCTATGGATACTGCGACAGAGCTTACTATTAGTGCTCTTTTCCGATTCTCTGTATAATACCATTTAAGTTATCCATTTCAAGACATTGGAGGACGGTGTGTGAAGGTATAATTGCTTGTTTTTTCCATCTCTCTCTTGTCCCTTGTCTTTTATGTACTTTCCTTCTTTGCTGATTAAAAAGAAAAGAAAAACTGCATTCAATGGGGTGGGAGTGGTGTACCGGAGACATGCCTCATTAGTTGAATGTATCTGGTTCATTAACTAGCTATGAGTGCTTTATGTTGTCTCCGCCGGCAAGAAAGGGGTGGGTGGTGGCTTGTTCAGAGGTGTCATTTAAAGTTGAATACCGAAGGATGACCTTATTTAATCGTACAACTTGCCAATTGAAGCCATAGGTGCTGTTTGTCTTTGGCTGCTCTGGCATGCAATATGGATTACAAAAGGCCAAATTATGGTGGGTTTGTTATGTCAAAACATTATTAATAGATGCAGATTAACTTTTCAGATGACAATTCTTAACAAAAAGTTTAAATTTGTTCGTTGGTGCATATAATAGATGATATTTGTTGGTAGGCACATGCACTATAAGATTGTGGTGGTGGTGGTGGTGGTGGGTCTTTATGTAGATAGAGGTGGTGATGTGAGCTGGTCTTCTTTTAGAGGATAATAAATAGGTGTGGTGATGGTAGGTCTGTTACAAGGTCTTTGGTAGAACTCAAACCCAAAAGCTAGCTATTGAATTGAGGGTGCCCTAATGGTTGTATACTCCCTATTACTTTGGTACCATGTGATGTGGGACTTCGCTTCACAAGGTCTGGTGGTGGATTGATTGTAGAGACAAATTGGATGGATAGGGTTTTTGTGTAGCGGTGAAGTAGCTGTTTTGGCAAATGCAATTTATGAAAGAGGGAAATTTTTTTTGCAAAAGGATAATAGGCTAACTGTTATGTCGTTCTTCTATGACTTAACATAATGTGAACTGTGAAGGAAGTGTGACCTTGGATATTAATTTGAACCTTGAAGTAAGGGTTTTGAGTCTTTGAATGTCACAATTAGAAGAAGTTCGAGGTGAAGTGCAAGGGTGGCAAAATGTAGTTTGCCATTTATTTGATAGGTAATAAATTTTATAACAAGGCATAAGGGGATGCCACCATCTACAAAAGAAAGCGAGGAAAAGAAAAGAACAGGGAAATGTAGTTTGCCATACTGTGTACTATTTTTTTTTCTTCTAAATTTGCTGTTATTGGTGGAAGTTTTGTCAACACCCACATGCTTACATGGATATTTGTTCCCAGTTGTCTTAATTTTTTGTTCATTGAAAACCAATGTGTGGCTGTGTGCAAATATTAGCAGCAGGAGTTTTGTTGCGTTTGAGTGAATTTTGTATTTTTTCTTTTGTTGCTCCCTCCGTCTCAAATTGCTAGCCCATCTACCATTTTGGAAATGTCCCAATTTGTTAGTCCTCTTTGAACAATCCAGATAATGTCTCAGTTTCCAGTATATCCCTCGCTAAGGTTATCTCCAATGGCATAACCATAATAAAATGTTCCTAAAGTTAGGAATGTGTGGCCCAAAAAGTGCTCACAATGGGCAACCTCTTATCCAATAACCAAATTTTGGCCTTTGCATTATCAAATTTAGCTATCTTTTCACAATAACAAAATTTAATGGACCCCTGTTATTTCGAAAACTGCCGAAAGAAAAACAGTTTTTTAAATAATTTAGTTTTTTTCTAGTTTCAAATTGTGATGTAGCAACTTTTGGCTACCCAATTTTGATTAACCAAAAGGTGATGTGGGCCATGTGGCAACTTTTGGTTATTCAATTTTGATTATACCATTGGGGATACCGTAATGACTGTAAATGTACTCGAAAGGGAGAATAAAGGGGAAATGTCGAAATTTAATGTCTTCTGCAGTAGTATTGACTGGAATTGTTACATGTTTCCTTCAAAAGTTGGAATTAAGGTATTAACTCTTGTTAATATATCCTTCTCAAGTTTTGTTTGCGATTGATAAATCTGTTTCAGGGGTTTCTGGAAGCATTGATATTGGGAAGAAGAAAATCTTGCTTTTGAAGGGAAAGGAGAAAGAAATTCCTCATGTAAGGCAGCCTTCTCATTTCTTGCAGTCTCCCCTCCCTCCATATGAGTCTGTATTCCTAGTAGATCCTCTTCACCCCTTTGCGTGTGGGGTGGTTCAATCCATGGAATCTACTTGAAGATATGCTTGCTGTGTTTTCGTGTGTGTATGGGTGCACATCGATGCTCAAATATAAGTGATAAATTATTGGTGCATGGAAAATAAGGTTACAAAGGAGATTGCGTTGATTTTCTTGGTCACATAATTTGTTTTTATGAGGTGTCCTGGTTGAATGAAAGTAGATACCATTTATGCTTTACAACCAAATGTGCAAACGAGTTCCCCTGGTGGTGGGACTTCAATGAACATTTGCATGTCACCACCTGTTTGCATGCGTGCATGGAATGTTCCCACTTTGTTTGACTAATTGAATTATTTGTCTGGAGCTTCTATCCATATATCCTTATTCCCAGAGGCGAGGAGGATATTTTGCCATTCATTTGAAGTCCAATTGTCTGGAAATGGTAAATACTATAGTAGCTGATGAGCTATGAAAGTGTTTTCCTTTCCCGAGGTCAATGTAAATCGGATGTTGAAAGCTTTGCTCTTTTTGTAGTTAAATAAGTTGCTTTTATTCCAACAAGGAATTAAATGTAAAATGGATATTGAAAGCTTTGCCCTTTTTGTAGTAAAAATAAGTTGTTTTTATTCCAACAAATTATTAGTCATTGCCCTGGCAGGTTTGGTCCTTATTTGTAGCAGAGGTTGATAATTTGCCTTTATACTTGTCAAAAAAATAATATTTGACAAGTCCTGTTGCACGTTTCTGGTGTTCAACAGGAACTTACATTTGGATTAGACCCTAAGTAGATGTTATTCTACTATTACTAGCAAGTTGCCGCTTTAGTCTTTCTTTTCTTGGAAATCTACTATTACCAAATCCTCTCAAATTGTTGCTTGATACTGAATGTGAGTTTTCTTCTGTTGACTCGTGGGCTGCTTCGGCATGATTTCGCAATCTAAAATCCTCATCACCATGCTGGTACAATCTTAACGATGGTAACAATGACATAACATAGCGCCACTCCTGTCTCATTCTTGCCATTACCACTGCCAGAATTTCGATGTGATGGTTTTTGGCACGAGTGATACAAGGAGAAATAGAGTGTGGATGCAGAGGAAAAACCCTCTGGGTGAGCTCCTTCTTTGGGGCAAAAAAAAGAGGGAAAACTGAATAATACATATGTTTGGGATTGGGTGAAGAATACAAAGCATGTGGACCTTTTACACTCAAGTAATCTTGATACAGTAGAATCTAGGTGATGTGAACTGTAGCTGACACAAAATGGAATCACAACTTGAAGAAGGTTTGGATCCAAAAGTCTTGCTTGCTCGGAAAGTAGTTTTATCTTCCTTATCTAAGTTGGAAAGAGCATGCAGCAGTGGTTGGCAGGGATGGAGCTGTTGCCATTGGTGAGGAACAAGCCTACCAACTGGCTGTTTTGTAAATTGTGAGACTATACCTTCACGTTTTGTAGTGTTGTCAGTAGCATCTCCATCTAGATGAGGTTTCCTCGGGGAAGAAGAGGAATTCGGGTTGCGTTATTACTGTTTAAAAGTCGGGCAGTGATGCGCAGATTCAGGATTGGTTTTGTTGAACCCTATCTCTTGGGTTTTGTGCATTGCTGATGCTCAGGATTTTGAGAGAAGGAAGCAACGTACTGAGAAATTGAATCCAGTCTCTTGGCATGCTCTTTCTAATGCCTTCGGCTTTGATTTGGGGGCCATGTTTCACGGCATAATTCCATCGAGTTCCTCGATTTTTTGGGGGTATAGGGGGCCGCTATTTCAGTGGTTGAACTTTCTGAGGGCAGTCACTTGGTACGTATACTGCCAAAAGTTAGGTCTCTCTCCACTTTCCAGTCCTCTTTTGCCAACTGCTGTTGGTTGGGGATTACATGAGTACGGTTATTATTTTGCCAACTGCTGTTGGTTGGGGATTCCAGTCTGTGCCTGTATTGTTCTATATTTTGTCCTAAACCCATCCTAGCAGGGAGATTAGGGAACAGGGTGGGACAAGTTGCTGCTTAACTCTACACCATTGCCATTTCTAATTTGGACAAAGGTCTGAACCTGATAATCTTCTGTATGCAAGCTTTTTTGTCTTTCAGAACATTTAGTGAATTTGTCGATTCTGTTACTTGCCATACTGATTTTACGATTTTGCCGCCTCAGACATTTGTTTTAAAAGATGCACATGCATCGGCATGTTTCTCTAGCAGCTATGATTTCTCTAATTCTCATCAATAAAATGTTGCTCCCTCCATTCCAAAAAGTTGGTCCACCATTCCCTCCATTCCAAAAAGTTGGTCCACCTTTCCCTTTTGGAATGTCCCAAAATTCTTGTACAATTTGACTAGTCAATAAGGAAAAATTTAGCTATTTCTTTGTTTTCCCTTCATTCCCTTTTTCAACTTCAAACACAAAAGTGGAGGGAATATGAAATCGAGTTTAAAAGTAATCACTGCATTTTCAAGGAGGGTAATTTCGGAAATTCATTTATTTGAAAGAGTAATGACTAATGATTGTGTTCCCTTAAGGGACCAACTTTATGGGAGGGAGGGACTATTTCTCTGGGTTATTCATCACAATGTTAATGCACAAAACAACTATGGCTGAGGTTTGCATTCCTTTTATAGGTGGCTGGTGCAATGTCATCACAGAGTGCAACATCTATTAGAAATCCACTTGGCCCTAGTTCTTTTAAACAGAACCAGACGCGAGAAGGTAGTGGAAGGATGATCAGAAGCATACTTCTTAACAAGGATGCACGGCAAACCCAATCATCATCTGTGGCCCACTCCGAACAGCAAATTCGCACCTCAAATATGGAAAAGGACAAGAGACCTCCTCGACCACATAATGTGCAGTTGCTTGCAAAGGATGCAAATGGGGTACTGGAAGATAAGTTCACAGGCAATGATTTGCATGGTTTGTCCAGTGAGAAGCAGGAGAGACGTACAAGGAACAAGGATAGGCCTGATCGTGGTGTTTGGACTCCTCTTCGCCGGTCAGACGGATCGCATGCTAGTGATGAGTCTTTATCATCTTTTACTTCCCAATCTACTCAGTTACAGCCAGATTCTGTTGAAGGTGGGTCCTACTAAGCTGAAGTCCCATAAATAAGTATCATGGTATTGGATGGGAAGCCCTTTCCACTCCCACCCAATTACCTCCTCGCACAGTTGCCTCCTTTTCTACAATTCCTCACAAACTGGAAATAAGTTGATGAAATGGATAATTCCTGCAAAATTGAATGTCCAGATGCCTGCTATTCTTACTCTTTATTTATTTATTCATTTATTTATTACGACATAATGATATTAGTTGTGATTTTGTTGTATAAATGGTTTCCAGGAATTTCCGGAGAAATGAAAAGTGACATATCAAATGCGAGGAGTGGGGATGTCAAAGCTGTTGGAAGTGGACGTAGCGTCTACCCCTTGCTAGACAATGGTTAGTTCTACCTTTAGGAATCTGAATACATAGATGAACATATATAAATAGGTTCCACTTCTAGTCAGGGATCCCTGACTTTGTTTAAAGTCGGGGATCCCTCTCATTCTCACATTTCCCGATTGAATTTTGATCCATTCAATGTGTTTAAAACATGTTTTTAAGGGCCCCCATGAGGAATCATAAAAAAAAAAAACGGGAAGGGCTTCGTCCGAGCAGTTTTTCATACAAATCGTAGGATATATATTTTATGAAAAACTGCTCGGATATATACGTTTTTTATATGCATCTATTCTATACAATGTCTACATATTCTATACAATGTCTACATATGTATAAATGGGTATACATATACACGTGTATACAGGCTTAAATACATTTGTCTTCTAATATTTCCTCTCCTTGTACCCCCTTCTGGTCTTCTGATTTGCATATCTCAACTTATGCAGGTTCCCATAAACACAGTGGGCGCCGGGGAATAGCACATAATTCAAAAGATGCAGATGGCTCTTATATAACAGGCGAGGGAAAGCCGTTGAAGAGAGGAGGTTCCACTAATTATGGTTCCCATGAGGTGCTTGCAATTTGAAGTGTTGCTGGATATAGCGTTTTTTTTTTTTTTTTTTTGTGGGGTCATTTTCTAATCCGCTATGTTGCATTATTTTGTGAATGCAGAAACAGGTTTGGGTTCAGAAGCCAAGTGCTGGTTCTTAGTGGGTTTTTGACTGGTAAGCTTATTCCTGTTATTTATTTTTCCCTTGTCAATAACTTCTTCCTTATCTCATACAAATGATCCAGTCAATTTTACCTCATGATTTTTACTGAACAAATAATGCTAGAAAGTTCAGTTGGTTAGTGGTGTAGTTCTTAGTTGGATGCATTAACTAAAATAGGCTTCTGTAGATCAGTCTATGAATCTGATCATGCTGGCCAATTACCCTTCACAGTTTACGGTGACCAGTGTGTTTAATGACAGCATGATCAGAGGTAATAATAAAAAAAAGTGTGCAAACTGAGAACCTATAAAGGCCCCCAAATTGTAATTCCCCTTTTAAAGCCCAACGATGAAGGAATCACAAAACTCTACCTTCTAAAAAAAAATTGAAACTTTAAAGCTCACCAACTTGTCTCTTGAAATCACAACATTATAGATGATATGAGTGACGGTCCAAGATTTCATTACCCTATTCACATGAAGCAGAGATAACTGAACATCATGACGAATTCCAAACCTTCCGAGCCATTGTTGGTCTTTCTGGTGTCAAGTGTAGTGTTATGATGAGACTTTTATTTGTTGGAATTTGGGTAGTGGAAAGGCGACTTAGCACCACTTTTTTGTGACGTTGAGCATCTTTATGTTGGGCTTATTGTTGAACTTGACGTTCTGGTTAAACTTTTGTGCCAGATACTCTTTCCTTGTTTTTAGGTGCACTCAATGGTATGGAAATTTACCAGCCGATGGTGGTTAAATAACTATTTTTTTCAGTTTCTTTCTCGGTGGGAGTTTTTTTCTAGACTGCCAAAATAGCTTGCATTTATATACTAGTAGTAATTTCAGCGGAGGGCTGCTAGAAACTTGTAAGGTGAAATTGGAATTTAGGATTGCTTGGTTGGACAAATTAAAAAGTTGTTCAAGAAGAACAAATTCACCTCCACCAGTGTCATTTTCTGTTTTCGCAGTCCTTTGTGGGCACAAATTAAGCAAAGTCATTTTCCGATAAGAAATGTTAATATATTGCGCACTTGCAAATTGCATTTTGCTGATTTCAGAAACTATACATTTGGCGTACTCTTTAAGAAATATGCTTTAACTTGTGGTGATAATCTTATTGCTGTCTCGTTCAGTGATTTCCAGTGAAATTCTTGGTCTTTTACCAAGTTGGAGTACGCATAGGCTGGAGGCTCTTTTTTGCTAGATGAATAATCTGGTGTTAGCAAAGTTTGAGCAAAATGGGTATCTTCTGGAGGACCTCGGAGGAACTTCAGCTTACCCCGAATGATGCAGATAATTCATTCAACTGTTCGATGGAATGAAGACGTATTGGTCCCACTTAATCAAAGATGGCCAGAAAACGAGCCAAGAGGAATAGAGATGGGGAAGATATTTTCTTGCTACAGGCGTATATAACACCACAATTTCATAAGGGCGTCCCTTTACCGGGGTTCTGCTCAAAGGAATGGGGGGTTATGTTATCCTCCTATCGCCATTGACTCGGCTGGCCATCGAGATATTTTAGTATTGTTAAGTGGCTTTGTTATTTTGTGTTTGAAAACTGTAAATATATGCCTGGAATAGGTCATATTACCCAGTTTATATGAGTGGGCTCTCTCTGTAATTGGCGTTTTGGGTTCGAGTGAGAAGTACCCAAACTACAATGCTGGGAGTGAGCGCTGCTGGCTCCGCAGTATGTTTTTAGTTGACGGCAAATATAGAAGAGAGAATCAGAGTTGAGTCGATTGAAAGTTGAAATGATGATATTGCTTTTTGTGTGTGGTGGTGGTGATGAGGCTGAAATGGAATTTGCATTGTGTTATAAGCTGTTCCTAATTGAACACTGCTGCTAATGTTTTCAGCTGGAGATATGTGTTGTATTTCTATTTCTCTGCTATCGTGCCCGCACAGCACACGGCTGTGCAGCACCCACCCCAGGTTCCTGAAAATGAAGTATTTTTGTTTTCGTGAGAATGGGGCATTAGTGAGAGCAATTTTGTTCATCCTCAATTTGTTCATCCTTACAAGGGTATCCTATTGTGTGTTTCACTACGATAATCAAAACTGTTTATATTGTTCAAAACTTAAAACCCATTTGTTAAGAGACTAGGCACAATATCAGCTTAATCGGTTATTTGTAAGCGTTAAATCTACGAGTTCAAATTTTCAGTCAAGAATTTTAAAGAAAATAAATGAACTCCTTGATGAAGCAATTATTAAGATGCGATTGATCTGAATTTTGTCGGGGTGTTCTACAAGATGAATCTGGAAAAATTAAATACCACTCCATGGCGACCGTTTGTCTCCTGGGCCCCATGAAGAACATTTGCTTACAAGGGATGAGTTTGAACGATTATTGATCATTTGACTCGGAGAAGAATCATAAATGACTGAACAGAACGGTCAAGTCAAGGAGCAAAAGAAAGATAAGTGAAGATTTGCTTTTTAACAAAAGCAGTGATTTTTGCATCTTTCTTTCGTAAATTGTATTTTAATAATTCTTTATTATTGTCATTGGAAGAATTTTTTAAAACCGGTCTTGAAAATCCTTTTTGAAAATTCAAAACTTGGTAGTTTTCGAAAGTGTGCATTAGTATGCTTTTCTGTCTTATTTGGTGGTTTTTGAGAACCGATATTGAAAACTTCTTTTAAAACCGAACAAGGGAGGGTTTTCAAAACCCGGTTTGGAAACCCCAAACAAACAAGCCCTCAGAGTTTATGCTTTTGTCTGTTTATTGTTTTACTAGTAGTATTTCTTAAGATATGAAGATATGCGTAATAAATTCACATAAATAAGAAAGGAAAGACTACGAATAGAGTTTGTTCGAGAGCAACTGACTTGTTTGGTTTAATTTTTGCGTTTGATTTTTGGGTAGTGATTAGAGGAAGAAATGAGGTAATAATTGAAAATATAAGGGTAATGATTGGAAAGACATAGAGATAGATATAGAAATGAGAATAATAATCAAAATTAAGATAATGATTGGAGAGAAATGTGAGTAATGATTGAGCACAATTTACCACAGGAACTGTAGCGGCCGGGTTCACGGCAAGCCATAAGGCTCACTCCCACGCCTTGGGGACATGAAGGGTCTGCGGGACGCCTGTCCGAAAGAAACGAGAGCGAAGGTGGATCAAACCGACTTGAGCCCGCTGATAGTGTATACCGTCGGCAGTTCCCAGCTCAGTACCAATCTCGACAGGTATCAAGACAACGTTTCTCCCCGTATCCGGGACAACAGGTCGGGGTGTAAGCCCTCGGTAGAGCCCCCTCGGATGTCTCCGGGACGCTACCTGCTCGGATCGGTGGATCCTGGGTAGGCGTCCCTCTCGGGTGTAAGCCCTCGGTGGAGTCCCCTCGGATGTTTCCAGGACGCTACCCGCTCTGATCGGTGGATCCCGGTTAGGCGTCCCTCTCGGGTGTAAGCCCTCGGTAGAGTCCCCTCGAATGTCTCCAGGACGCTACCCGCTCGGATCGGTGGATCCCGGGTAGGCGTCCCTCTCGGGTGTAAGCCCTCGGTGGAGTCCCCTCGGATGTTTCCAGGACGCTACCCCGCTCGGATCGGTGGATCCCGGTTAGGCGTCCCTTTCGGGTGTAAGCCCTCGGTAGAGTCCCCTTGGATGTCTCCAGGACGCTACCCGCTCGGATCGGTGGATCCCGGGTAGGCGTCCCTCTCGGGTGTAAGCCCTCGGTGGAGTCCCCTCGGATGTTTCCAGGACGCTACCGGCTCGGATCGGTGGATCCCGGGTAGGTGTCCCTTTCGGCCTCAACTGCAGCCTGCATGTCGTGCACTGATTGAGGCCAAATCGGTAAGATTCTCCCCGAGGGTCCTGCTGTTCGGGTCCGTGGATGTCGACCTTATGGGTCCTCGGGGGAGCTT
>JAXBDA010009315.1:0-12806 GCA_036023075.1 Gaultheria prostrata
CTTTTTCCCATGTTCAGTCCATTTCTTTCTTGCTTAAGGAAATAAATTAATGAAGCAACAAAATAAGATTTGGAAAAAGTAATGAATTCCCCATCAGTAACAAATACATTCAGAATTTTACCGGAATAAAATTTTCAAAACTTCAATAACTAATTAAAAACTAGACTTCCAAAAAAATAGGCAAAATAGGCAAAACAATTACTACTTTTTTAGTTAGTTTTCACTAGAAAATAGGGATAAAATACAGTAAACTTCATCAACTAAATTACATTTTAGACTAAATAAATTAACCTATTGTTTAAACTAAATTCAACATATAACAAAGAGAGAAAGAGAGACCTAAAGGGAGGTATATGTTATTGTTAAAACATCAGGGGAGGTCAATGAAAGGGTAAAAATGTACTTTCACATACTCTGTTAACGGCAGTTACTCGACAACTCTGACAAGGGAGGTCAGTGCAATTTCAGAAACCAAAGGGGAGGTGTCTGTTATGTTTGACTATTTTCATCTTCGGTTTATTCTAGTTTTTTTTTTTTGTTATCAGTAAAAATAAAACACTTATAGGCAATAGCCGTTGGGAACCCAAAAAAAAGAAAGAGCTAGGATTCAAAATACATGTGTATGTAGATAAAAAAGCGGTTGGCAATAAATAAAATAATTATTAGACACTTCGTTTAACTAATGAACCCTCTCAACCATCCCATAATATTGGGTAAATTTCACTGACCTCCCCTAAGGTTTCTGACAAAAGTAGAAACCTCCCCCGAGGTTTCTGAAATGTCACTGGCCTCCCTTGCTTTACCTGACAATACAAAAACACCCCCTTCTATGATTCTGCCGTAAAAAACTTCACAGAACCACCAAATTTGATAATTAAAATGTCCCAATTACCCTTGCCTTCTCTTCTCCAGTCTTTTTCTCCTTGCACTCCTCACTTCGCTTTTTGTTTCCCCTCACTATGAAATATAAAGCTATGTATCTTTTTTTTTTTTTTAAAAGGCCAAAAAAAGAAAGTATAAAAGCTATATATATCAAACCCCATTAACCATTCCAAACAAACCACCAGAAATTGAAATTCAATTTTTCCAAACATATTCAATGATGGCAACCCCTATTTTCCTACATCAACAAATTTAAACTCAAATCCAACTCTGGAACAATTTTGAGAGTCCCATTGGCTGCTCTCTCTACAGTAAGAGAAACTCCCCCAGTAAAACAAAGCAAAATAATTTTTAACATAAACGAGCCAAAAATCTAATCCACTAACAAATGAAACCCAGTTTAGTACTCAGAAATGCAAAACAATTGGAAACCCAGTTTAAGACTCGTGAATGCAAAACAATTTGAACCACAGTGCATCATATTACGTAAAACAATGAAAGTTACTATATCGACCATAAGTAAGACCTCAATTTATTCAGACCGTCAGTCGCTGATCGAACAGCCGAGGGAGCTCACTACACGTGCCCCCGTCCATAAGTAACTGCCAAAGAAATCCCAAGACCCATGTATCAATCCACGCACAAGTGAACAAATTACTTCTACAAATCATCAGCTCTTCAACCGAAAATGCCTAAATTGGGTATCAAATCTGAAGAGTCCACCACCGAAAGCATCCGAGATTCAACGGACAACAAATCAAATGCTCATTCCAAGGAACTCTGCCAATACTTACTTGAGAGGGGGATTTAGTGTTCGGAGTGGTAATGGTAACTATTGTGCTTGGTTGCCAGCATGGTGGTTTGCCGATTGGTGTGGCGGCAGCCGTGACGTGTGGCGGTGAGCGATATTGGGTGTGGACAGAAACGTGTATTCACCCATGGAGAAGAACAACCATGTCAAATTAAGTTGGATGTGAAGATAAAAGTAGGTTAGCAAAAAGAAGAAGAAGATAAAAGTAAGAAATTAGGAGCAGGAGTACATTCTTCTATGTTTTAAGTAAGAGGGTACTCTTGTCATTTTTCCAATAATTTTAACACCGTTTGACAGCCATTTAACAGATGGGGGAATTTGTATAATGTCAGATAAAGCAAGGGAGGGCAGTGATATTTCAAAAACCTCGGGGGAGGTTTCTGCTTTTGTCAGAAACCTCAGGGGAGGTCAGTGAAATTTACCCCATAATATTTTACATGATGTTATTAGCTAATTTATACTTTAAATCAAATGACCTCTAAATTAGCTAGGGCTATCCACCGGATCATCCGATCCGCTCAATCCACTCAATCCGATCCGTCCGTTAACACATCCGTGGATGTTTGGTTCGGTTCAGGATCGAGAATTTCTTATATGGCGGTTCCGGATCCGATCCGGATCCGCTCAATAATTCTTCTTTAATCTGTCAAATCCGCCCGATCCGTTCCGTAATAACTGATCCAATTCATCCATATGTCACCTACGGATGGTTCCGGATCTTAAAAACCATAATCCGCTCTGAGCGGATCGGATCGGTCCAGATCCAATCCGTGAACACCCCTAAAATGAGCCATATAAACACTTTACTATCATTTATTAAAAACTTAACCATCCACAGTGGATGATCTGACCTTTTTATCCATGAATCTTGACCATAACCTCGCGGTTCACCGGGTTTTTGGGTACAGGACTGGCCAAGTAACGTTGCGTCTCTCTATTGCAACAAATACTATTGCAACAGGGGCAATTGCACGAGGAGACAATGGTGTTGTGCTTGGTATTCTTTTAAAAGTTTACAAGGGTATTAGCTCTCCAAGGATTGCTGAGGCTATAGCGATTCGGTAAGGCTTGAACTTGGGAATTGCTATGAATGTTCCGAGGATTATCATTGAATCAGATGCGGAGTCGATAATTAGAAGTCTTGGCATTTCAAAGATTTCGGCGTCCGATATCGTAGTTTTGGTGCAAGATTGTTTAGTTCTTAAGAAGTCTTTTTTCTCGTATCAATTTAATTTTGCTAAACGAGATTGTAATCGGGCCGCACATGAGTGTACACGAAAGACCCTTTCTAGTGGTTTGTCCGGTCTGTGGACTTCCGCTCTTCCCATGGGCTCTTTACTTTCCGATGTTTAGACATCTTTGTCTTCCGGATTAATAAATCTCTCTCTTTTGTCAAAAAAAAAAAAAAAACGTTGCGTCTCTTTCACTAGTGAGGGGAAAAATTCTCCTCAGAAATCAGAGTAAAACCTTTGTCCCTTCTGTGAAACAGACAAGTTTTTTAGAGAAGAATTCAGCAGCAGAAATGGGTATTGTCTTCCTCCAAGTGATGATACAGATACTCTTCGCCTTGTGCTTCTTCACCGTATCCGGCTGTTACAGCGCATTCCCTCACTCGGATCCAATTGAACAAGAGATATCAGGAGTTGGGTCCGACACAAAACACCATCATCATCAACATACCCAGAAGAAGATAATAGATTTGAAGGGCGGACCAGACGATGTGGTGTGGGTGGTTCAGCTATCTGATCTCCATTTCAGCGTTCATCGTCCTGAAAGAGCTCGTGATTTCCGGGATTTTGTCGGCTCTTCTCTTTCCTTCATCAATCCTTCCCTCGTCCTTATCACCGGTGATCTCACAGGTATGATTATGATATATTCAAAGCTTTCGGGCTATTATTATTTTTACTATTCCATAGTCCATTTCAGCTTGACATCCGGTAAAAATATTGAAGCTGATTTGTTAAGACATTGAAATATTCAGTAGATGTAAAAATCATTTCGTACAAAATGTTGAGTGATTAATTTGCTGTTGGCTGAATAAAAGGATGTTAATGCAGAATCTCACATTTCGTTGCTAATTTTATGAAGCAACAACTTTCTAGCAATTACTCAACCCAAAATACCATCCCGTCCTTGATAGTATCGTGCCGTTGATAATGATAACCTTGTTTACGTTACATGTTAAGCTATTCGTACATTCATTCTCCAGTAATCTGACTTTGTAACTCAAGAACAAGTTGAACACGTTCTGAAACAAAAAAACTAACAATGGCATTATTATTTTCGCGGTAACATCATAGTTTGGCATTGCTTTTAACTCTATCTGACTATCTCCGGCTGATGAGGCTCTTTTTGCAGCTCAACTTAAGATTTGCCTAACACCGGCGAGTTCTTTGATGCTACTTTTTCGCCCCAAAAGCTCATGAGGTGCTTTTCGCAGCTCAACGTATGACTTGCCTAACCCCGGCGGGTTCTTTGATTTAGTATGCTTTTGGGGCGTGTCAACAAATTTGGATTTTGGAGCCACGTATGGCAACTTAAACTAGCAATTTTCATCATTTTCACTTAGTGTCAAGCGTAGGCTCAAAAGTGGGATAAATGTTGGTTTAGGATGCATAATTACCATAACCTGTTCTTGTCAGGGACGGAGGTACATAGGGGGTGGGGGTGGCAACAATTTTTTTACATTAATGGAAGTCAATTAGGTACTTATTGGTACTCAAACAATTAAATTTTTTTACATAGAAAATAGTAACTGAAAAAATGAAAAAAGTGAACGGTTCCGATCTTATAATTAATATCTCTATGACTTTCATTTAAAGACCACAAGATATTTGAATCAAGCCATTGCTATTGTTAACAAAAAAAAAAAAACCTAAAGATAAACCTAGATTTTGCGGTTCACTTTCACTATGTATTTTCACGAACAAAATGCAACAATTATTAGTGAACTGCCAGCAAAAGTGCAACCCCTTAGCCAAATCCTGGCTCTGCCCCTGGTTCTTGTGCTGGATATGTTTGTCCTGTTAGATATGAATGTTAACAAATTTGGATTTTGGAGCCACCTATGAGAATAGTAACTTTCATCATGTTCGCAGTATTAAGCGTGGTTTCAAATGGGGATATAATGTTGGTTTAGGATGTATTTTTGCCATAAGCTGCTTTTGAGCTGGATGTGTTTGTCCTGGCAGATATGAATGTCAATAAGTCGTGGTTTACAACACTTTTTCTTCCTCAAGACACTGCCTATGAATTTGAGTTAAATCTCTCTTCGATACATGATGTGATTTCTCTTATTAGAAGTATGCTATTTTATGGAAATATGCTATTTTATGGAAGTATGCTATTAAATCTCTCTTCGATACAAACAGATGTATGCTATTTTATGGAGGTTTACACAATTTACCCTCCACAATTTTAGGTTAAAACTCAATATTTAAGGTAACTTATGTATTGGTGAACTCAGGCAGCTGGACCCTTTGAGGTTCAGAGATTGATCACATGCACATGAAAATGGTGGCGACTGTGGAGATGCGAGAGTGTAGGGGAAGAGGGAAGTTCAATGACGTGGGGGAGGGATGGAATTTGTTTTTTTTTTAATTATTATTATGGCCAAGGGTAAAATTGGGTTGTAAATTAGGAACGGTAAGTCAGGGAGGAGTTGGTTTTTTGGGTTACATTTAGAAATTAGGTGAAAGTATACCAAAAAATGGGTTGTTTTTAGAAATTAGGGGGTTCTATTTAGAATTCCCCTTGGAGTGAAATTTTGGAGTTTTCAGCTTGATACTGGGATATGGACTTTTTGTCTAGTTGGTGTAGTTGGATGTGAGGGTAGGCCGTCCCTTGATAGAGCAATTTGTTGTTTTGTTG
Organism: Gaultheria prostrata; assembly: GCA_036023075.1. NCBI lineage: Eukaryota > Viridiplantae > Streptophyta > Magnoliopsida > Ericales > Ericaceae > Gaultheria > Gaultheria prostrata. Next base: position 5,564 of record JAXBDA010009315.1, read on the forward strand.
CATCTTTGGAGCTGCATTTTGTTGTGTTTTTCGTTCTTTATTGCTTGTACACAAGTGGCATGTTCCTTTGATTCACGCCGTGTACATAACATTTTCCTTGTCAAAAGGAAAAGCAGAATATGAGAAAGTTGTTCCTAATAAAATAGGCTTGCAAAAGGAAGTTTTACGCGCTTCCTTAATTCATGCCACAAAAAAAAAAAAAATTGTACAGCTAAATGAGATTCTTGTCCACTTATCTTTTAGAACAAGAAGCCTAGGGTGAGAATGAAGATGAGTATGGAAAAGCTCTCCAGCATGTTGGCGAAGCCTTCTGTATCCATAGGATGATTCATGTTTTTGGCCTCGGAGTTGTTGAGGCAATCCTGAGTTTAGGTGTTAAACACAAGTATGCATTAGATTCCTTGGGTCTTCACTATATCAATGAATGTTATCTCTCTGCTTAAGCTGTTCCCAAAATGATTTCCCATTCTTTTCACCCCTGCTGGGTTCCTGATTCTTCACAAAACCTCCTTGTGTATTTTCATAAATCTCAGTTGTTTTTTTGCGTGACGTAAATCTGAATCCATTACTTTTCTTTGCGTGGTGCCAACGTTTAAGCTTATGTGGATTCCATGACTAGCATTTTAGATTATCGATGCTGTTGTTTTAAAGATTCAACTATAAAATGAACAAGGAGACAAATCCACGTGTACAAATGCTGGTATTTTGTTAACTGAGACAGATATCTTGGTTGGAAAAACGATTTGTAAGGGCAATTGAAGTGTTCTCTTTTTTCGTTTTCTTTTTTATCAGATAAAATAGCAAACTGCCTGATTGCCACCCCCTTCTCCTGTAAAAGAATCTGAATCCCCTTGGAGTTGTAACAGACAAACATGTATGTTTTTCAGAACAGATTTCGACATTGGCTTAGAATCCGAACTCTTTGTTTTCAACCTTTATGCAATTGGAATCTTGCAGATGGTAAAAGCAAGGATTTATTGACAACGAAGCAAGATGAAGCAGAGTGGGTGGAGTATGAGAAAGTAATGCAAGATATTATTGGAAAAAGTGGACTTAACAAGGATATCTTTTATGATGTAAGAGGAAATCATGATGCTTTCGGTGTACCCAGCATTGGCAGCTTATTTGATTTCTTTTCCAAGCATAGCATCAACGCGCAGTTGGGAAGAAGCGGGCAAGTCAACAGCGTCACAGTCCAAGTCAGTTGTTCTCCTGAGCGCTTTTAGTACTATTTGGTGTACATATGGTCTTGGTTATTATTTGAAAAAAGAGAATCTGTCTGTACCTATAATCTCTGAATGTATTCCCATAGATGGCTTTGGAAAATCTATACTATACTTTTTGCTATTACCTTCCATGCTGCCTCCTCAAAATAAAGTAAACTGCCAGATAAATTAGTACGCACTATAAAACCAACCATATCAAATTTTCTTTGGCTATTTCACTTTAGATTAATTTCTGTGAAGTACCTTAGATATTTTGGACTTATTACGTGACGCTTTTATTTTGATGTTATGGTAATCTTGTATTCTCTGATTTTGGTTGTTTGAATGCCAAACGATTGCCCTGATGAATTATGAAGTCTTTAAAGTCGCTAGATGCTAGTCGGTCGGTCGGGCACAGCGTTGCACCTAGGCCTAATAATCGGGGATTAATCAATGCCTAGAGAGTAGTCGGTTTTTTTTCCTAAAAAAATATTCACTCCCGCCGCCCCCCCCCCAACCCCAAGTTTTGAGCTAGTAAAACAACATAAGTAACCTCCAAACAGAGGAAATAGGGCCTAAGTACACATAATTTCACAAGAACCAAAGCTTACATACTCATAGTTTCACGTTAGGTATATAGTGCAGATGTATACATTGTATTACATTGATTTAGGCTTAGATTTAGATCGTTTATATTGTACAGTGTAGATTTATATATTATATTAAAAGGACGCTAAAATGCTTATAGTATATTGCCACAACATTTAACCCCTTAGGTTTGCGAAATTACATATTTAGTCCCCAATTAATCCTGTCTAGCCGCCTAATTCCCCGCCTATTCCCTCCTAGCATACCACCACCTAGGCCGATTTTTAGAACACTGGGCTAAAGTTTTTGAAGCAAGCTTTTTGCGCTGGAGCCCAAACCGAACTAGTTGGGTGATCTCCGAAGTAAGCCGATCTCGACTGTGAATCACGTCCAAACCGTCTGCTCCACTTCTTTGGTTGGCCCGTGGGTTACGGTTGAGTTGATCGGATTGAACCCCAAACTGAGTGATCTTCAGATTCAGCAGCAAACCCAATGGAAAGATGAGTCAACATAGGATGAAGAACCCAAAATTATCATCAGTGCCTTTGTTTGCGCCTTAGACTGAGTGAATGAGAAACAATGTGTGGCTTTTATTATTGCGATACAGCTTTTAAAATATCAAATCACGGGTGACAAACCCAAAGTGAGATGAATCGATTGATAATATGATAGTTGGGTCACAGGGAGAGGTCTGAGTATATGAGAGGGAGGGAGGGACCTGCAATTTTGAGTGAAGCGGCGTTTAGGTTAATTAGATAAATAGAAAGCCTAGTGAACGTAGCCACCTGTAGGGTCAGATTTGTATAAGAGGTGCATACTTTGGTTGGATTGGATTTCTTCGGGTTTGCAGGTCTCCAATCCGCCATCCGTCTGAGGCTCGACTTTATGCAGATTTCCAGACTGCAGCAGACATTTGCTGGAATTGAAACTGAGGTTCCAGGTTTGTCGGGCCATTCGGTTTTTTGCTCACCCCTACTCCCAAGGGTTGCAAATTGTCTATTACATTCAAAATTACTCACGAACTAACATTGCAGAAAACACGCACAACTTACATTTCAACTCGAAATAGGCTCTGCAGCTTTTGCAATACAAGTCCTAGTGCATTCTCCCAACATGGTCCGCATTAGAACCAAAGCAACTTGTTCATCCTGCTCCCCACTTTATGAATGAATTAAATCTTTCACCCTGAGGAAATACTGTACAGGACTGAACATGCTCAATTTGGGGATTATGATTTATGACTCATTGCACCTCACAATCGAAAACATGCTATGACATTATTTGATACTAGCGGTAGTACATTATTTTGCAGACATGTAAAATCCTTTCAATTGTTTCTCATCTTTATACGCATGTGCTTGACTATCCAGACTGCTATAAGGAAACTTCTCTTTGTTGGGTTCGACAGTACGATGTCTGTGGGCTTACGAGGGCCAACTAATCTATTTGGGCATCCAACTGACGAACTGTTAGCTAAAATTGATTCTGAGCTCTCACAATGGAATTCTGAGCCCACAAAACCGGTAACCAAGATATCATTTGGGCATTTCCCACTTTCATTTTCAGCAGCCTCAGATACTGGGAAGACCCTCAGAGAAATTTTTCTCAAGCATTCCTTATCAGCTTATCTATGTGGGCATCTCCATACAAGTTTTGGTAAGAATTTGAAACGGCGCCATTACTCAAGTGATAATCTCTTGACCTCCAAAAAGTTTTTTCAGCTGAATGCACATGAAAAATTGTCAGAAAGTACAGGAAATTGTTCAAATAGAGCCTCGGTATTCAAAGAATTCTGGGAATGGGAAATGGGTGACTGGAGGAAGAGCAGAGCTATGCGCATCTTGGCTATTGATAGAGGTTTTTTATCATTTGTTGAGATTGATTTCAAGATGGGAGGTAAAAAAACGATCATATTGCCCACGTTTCCTCTAGACTCGCGCACTATGGAAAAAATGTCATCAGCTAGCGAGTATAAATGTAAGTCTATTGACCGTTCAGCTCATTCAACTATCAGAACTCTGGTTTTTTCTGCTTCCCCTATTGCGTCGGTCGTGGTTCGGATCTATGACTCAAGACCTGGAAATCTCAATGTGGTTCTAGAGTCTTCAATGAAAAAGCACGACAGTGATACCTTTTCCAGAGGAGATCTTTATTTGGCCCCGTGGAATTTTGAAGCTTTTGAGGATCCATCTCCTCATAGATACTGGCTGCGAATAGAGGCTACTGACATCATGGGCCGGTCAACTTTGACGGCACTGAGGCCATTTTCAATTATCGGTCTGACCGCTAAGTTGTCATGGACATGGAAAGAGTTCGCTGTCATGGGTTGTCAATGGGATGCATTGTATTTCCCAATTCTCTGGTCATTTTATTTGTGTACTTTCTCCATTCTCATTATTCCCAAACTTATGCTTGCGTTTTCAAAGAAACATTACAGTTATAGGAACTTTATTGCCAAAAAAAGCCTCATGAATGGTATAGCATGGGTTTTCAAAGAGTTTTATGCAGTTCCTCTTTTATGGTTGGGTATGGTCGTATACTTGTTCTACCTTCTGTTATTTCCTTGGCTTCTTGGGCAAGTCTTCACTGAAGGTGGAGAAACGGGATTCATGACCTATAAAGGCTGGGTGGTGAAATTCAACAAGATAGGAAAACTGGACTTTATCGGGGTCCCTGATATAATGGTGGTGGTTCTTCCTCATCTTTTCCTCGTGATATTGCCCTCTATATTAGTGACTGGGGCATTGGCTGTTGAAAGAGGGATGTATCGAGAGCGTTTTCTTTCGCTTTCAGGCAAGAAAGAAGATGATCATATAGCGGAAAATAATGGATCTGGAAGCAGATTCAGTGATTCCTGCTGGAATGGAAAATCAAGTATGTGCATTGACAAGCGATGGATTAGGAATATTGTCCTGGTGGCTTCTTTAGCAATTTTCTGGACGCATTTTAAGGTATTGCTTTAACTTTTCTGGTTACTTTGCTTTAAAGAATGAGAGGCAAGGCTTAAGACTGAAGTACATATAGCGAATAGGGTCATGTTGTGGGGGTGGAACTGCTGTTTTTTCGTCTCACTTTTCTGCTATATCCCTTAGAGCATCTACAACCTCTCTCTCACAAATTCTCTGTTTTGGAGACTCAAAGAATAATATTTTATTAAGAAAGTGTGTTTGGAGCACATCATCATTTCACACGCACTCCAACCCCCATTCTCCATTTTTCAAATACACATTCAATTCTTTTAAAAACACATGTTTCCCTCCAAATCTTCAGCTTAATATTTTCGTAAATTTATTGCATTACATCGAAGATGGATCTCATTTTGAAGGTATCGGCGATACCTTTATGTCGGTGCCATTTTTTAACACATTGGATCTAGGTATTTGGTTATTTGCAATTTATTATAACTGGAGATCGATCTCCATTTTGTGAGAGTGTCTCCATGGTTTTTTAGAGGCCCAAAATGGAGATGGTATGGAGCCTTTCCATTCTCCATTCTGTCACATCCATTCTCCATTTTGGAGATGGGTTGGAGATGCTCTTAGTAGTCAATTGTGCCTTCTCTAGTAATTGTTTTCCTATTTTGTTTCACCTGTGAAAATGAATGCTCATGCAACTACAAGAAAGGGATTTTCTCAATTTGTTCTTTCATATGATTTTGTATATTTTCTCTCTTACCCAATATTTGGGTTCTAAAACTAGAGATCATTGGATGTGGCGTGTTCCAACACTAGTGCCATGTCATCTTATGGGGCCTCACGTAGAATCTATGATTTGTGCATGTACAGCGATTACAACTGTACAGTGATTAGAACATATTGTTAATTCTATTTTCCTCATTTCCGTTGTAAATAAATTGGAACAGCAAATATGTTGATTCGCTTTTTCTGGTTTCTATTTTTCCTTGGCTGATTCTTCCATCTTATTTTCTTAATGCAGAGTTGCAGAGCGCTTGTGAAAGCTTATGACATGAATCCATTTCTTCATTTCCCAGTATATAGCCTGACGATGCCCGTCTTGTTGGCTTATGTCATCTACAAAACAGGTAGGGTGTGAGGAGCATTACTGAAAGCAAGCCTTCACTCATCTCAATTCACATGGTGATTTTGGATACCTGAAAGATTTGTAAGAAAAAAGCAAAAGCCATTCCCCTGCTTGGTAAATGGTTGGTGCAAAATATAGTTTTTGCTTTAGCCGAGGCCTCAGGATATTGAAGCTCCATGTACTTTTCTCTGTTGTATATGGTTCCTATTTACATATAGCATTGATGGGTTCCCGTATGGTCACGCCAATGGATACCTATATCTTTTCGGCCTTTCGGGTCTCAACCATCTTTTACTAATAGTCAGTCAACCAAATGGCCTTGTGTGTTAATTGTAGTAGCCATAATTACCCTTTGTATGAATTACTTTGATTTTCATTGTAGCAAGGAAAACAAGAATGTTACAGGTACAACAAAGTGGTACAACGTTCGAAACCGACATTGTTTTTGGGCCTGTTGTTAAAAAGAAATTTTGAAATCGGGTTATCTTCTCCCCTTCCCCTCAACGTCTGCAGAGAAAAAAAAAAGGGAGAGAGAACACCACCGCCAACCACCCCCTGCAGCTCCCCACCACCACTGCTTATTATCAGAACCAGAATTGCTTTTACTTTTAATTTCAGACACTAGTTTGTTGTAATCTTCAAGCTCTTTGCTCTTTATAATAATTATACCACATGCACCGAACGCACCTGCTGCCGCAACAATCACCCGGCAACGGCTTCTCCAGCGGCGGTGGCAACAAGTTCTCCTCCTCCACCTCTTTCTTAACGTCGTTCAACGTGGATGACTCGTTGCCTGATTTGCTATCCTTATCGGCCATGATGGGGCCTTTCGACGAGGCAGCATTGTCGACGACAACAAGCTTAAGAAGATGAGATCTGATTTTGATTCTATTCTGAGATCTGATTTTGATTCTATTCGCTGCTGCGATTCTGTTGAGCGTTAGGTGATCTCTCATGGCAATTGTTGCAGAGCCGAGTGGGACAGTGTTTCCTGGTTGGTGCGGTGGATTGGCTGACGACGAGGACGAGGACGACGTTCTCTTCTATTCTGCAAGTTAACGAGTATATATAATAGAAGGCTTCTATATAATATTTACCTTGTAGATTTTATAGGAGATAACAGTATAAGCCTTCATATCAAAATATCAAATTGATACTCCCTCCGTCTCTTAATAAGTGTAGACATTTCCATTTTGGGCTGTCCCTTAATAAGTGTGTGTTTTGAAAAGTTAGTGGGTACATTTTATATTTTGCCCTTAAAAGTAGATTCCTTTTTAAAAAGTAGTGGGTATTATTATATTGATAAGGGTAAGTAGTGGAAAGTAGATGTAAAAGTTGTAAAAGTTGATGTGAGAGAAAATAAGTTGGAATTACGAGGTAACACACTTAAAAAGGGACGGAGGGAGTAA
>JAXBDA010009316.1:0-12802 GCA_036023075.1 Gaultheria prostrata
GTAAATTAGAGGGACTTCATTTTGTAGAAGCAATATATGAAAAAGTAACAATTTTTAATATGGTTGTTTAGGTATCTACATGTGTCTTCCATCATCCATTTGACAATATATATGCAAAAGAGAAAAATAAAATAAAATTTCTTCTTCTTATGAATTTACCAACTCGTAATGAAGACAATATTTTTTTTTCAGGTTATGATGAGTTAGGAATATACAAGTAAATAAAAAATGCATATAGAAAAAAAAGGGATCAAAATACATGAAGCAAAAATATTAGTAACTTAAGAAATTAACTATTAACAAACTATATATGTAATTACCCAAATTTGATACATTATAATTTTAGTTAATTTTATTCAAAAAAAAAAAACCAATCAGAAGAAAATTAGAACAAGAAGACTTAATTGTGTAGTTCATCTAATAATGAAGGGCATTTCAGTCATTTAACAATAAAATCTAACGGCGTTAGGGCAAACTTAACAGATTGGGGGAATCTGGATAATAGTTTGTAAAGTAAGGGAGGTTAATGTAATTTTTGAAACCTCAGGGGAGGTTTCTGTATTTGTCATAAACCTCAAGGGAGGTCAGTGAAATTTATCCAACTTTATATTGTTTTGGCTTTTTCGTATTGTGATTGTTATTGTAAGAATTGTATAAGTGTTTACTCTTAAGGGCACAATATTTGAATTAAGCTTTTGCCACTAAAAATCCTTTGGCCGACCCTGCTGTCTGCTTATTTGAGTATGGATTGGACCAAAGGATAATCTCCGGCCGCTACACAGCCTCTATTGGGGTCGGGGATATCTTCTTTTGTGGCAAATCTGATATTCATCCCCTCTACCTCATTTACTTCATGCATCATCTTCTTAACATCATTATTTATCTTTTTTTTATCTGAATTATTAATTTTTTTAAGAGGGAAATAGTAGTAGCTTTTGTGGTCAAAATCAACAATTGAACGTGCAATAGATTTGACATTAACAGATTAGCCAGTGGAAGAGAAAAAAGATTAGTGGCAGAAATTAAGCAGATCATCAGTGGGGATGGAGAGAGAATTCCATTTAGTTTGTTCAATTATATATGACAAATTATGGCTGTACAATATAGAACATGAGCATGCATGCGTATATATCTTAAACAAAAAAATGGAGTATATAACATGCGGTAATTGATAAAAATGATTTAATTACAAACCTCTCGTCGAGCCCAAGGAAGCGCCCACAAAATAAAAACGCACACACAAGGAAGAAAAACACCAAGTTCATATACCAAATGTTGCCTAATCAACAGGATAAAGAGAGATTCCATTAGGACTGCCCAGCGGATCATCCAATCCGGTCAATCCGCCCAAACCGAACCGTCCGCAAACTCACCCGAGGTATGTTACGGATGGATGCGGATCCTAATATTTTTATTTTGGAGAATACGGTTCGCTTCGGTTCGCTTCGGTCCACTCGATCTGTCCAAATCCTTCTTTGATCTGTCAAATCCGGCCGATCCGCTCAATCCACAACCGAACCGACCCATCTGTATGTTATCACGGATGGGTTGTGGATGCACACAACGACAATCTGCCACGAGCGGATCGGATTGAAAACCGAACCGATCCGCTCGGAACTGATCCGTGGACTATCCTAGATTCCATTATGATAAAATAGAATATTACAATGGGTAATGATTTTCGCAATTCCTTTTCTCATAAATGCATTTTTTTTTTTTTTGGTCTTTTAGAGACCAAATTACACATAAAAATCACTGCTAGACTAAAAAAGGGAGTGCACTAACAGGAAGAAAAAAAAAGTGTGAAAATCATCTCCTATTATTAATTTTTTATTTTTTGAGAAAAGAGAGGATTTATTAATCGATGGGCGAAAAATTACGTAAACATCATAGATCAGTACGGAGCCACATGAGGGCAGAGGGGAAGTCCACCTATCGGACATTCCATTAGAAAAAGTTTTTCTTGCTCAATCATGTACAGCCCGATTTCAATCCCATTAACAAAAGTAAAATCACAGGAACAAAATGATGATCGAGCCCTAGGGTTTCCTTTCACATCAAGTATTGGCCTTTACGCGCGAGGACTCTCAAACTTGTCGCTCCTTAATTTACCTCATTTTAGAGGAAAGATTCGTTAACCAATTATACTCATCTAATTAATTATTCTAACCAAGACACACAAGGTACGTATAAATAATTCCTTAGTTAATTTGATTTCCTTTACCAAATCAATTACCATATATGAGTAACGGTTGTCGGTAGTATCACACGATGAGTAACAGGAATGGACAGAGGGGGAGTGTTGTGCAGCCCCATGCGCACAGCATCTTAGCAACTGTTTATCGGCCGTAACTACTGTGAATGGTTCTCAAATTGGAACCGGACCTATATATAACGAGAACTGACTGATACGCATGCTATTTTTCATATCACCGGCATATCGGGCCGATACTTACATAATATATGGTCGATCGTAAATGTTGGGTGCACAATGCGGTACTATAGCATTATTGAGACACAAAAACAGTCAAAACCAACTCCATCAATTGGCAAGTGGTGGCTAGTTAGCTTATCCCATGATCGAGTCTCATTTTCCTCTTCCCCTATGTAATAAATTAGGAATGACGAATTAATGACCAAAAAAAAAACTCCAATACAAACTATTTTAGCTAGAACAAAGGGTAGCCCAAATGATAAGACGCTCCCCTTACCGGGACAAGATTCTGGGTTCAAGCTTCATCGTAGAGTCTCATTCCTTACCACTTTAGGTTAGAGTAGATAGAATTCTTAAAGGAAAAAAAGAGAAAAAAACCTAGCTTATAGCTGACAAAATTCAACAAAGAGATAACATGCATGGAGCTTTCAGGCCATCAAAGTTTTGCAAAGTTAAATCACACGGGTCAACTGCTCCATCAGTTTTTTGTTGACTTAGTTTATACACCAACTGCACAAAATATGTAACTTTTTCTGAGTTTTCTCAACTCCCATGTGTTTTTCCAATTATTCTTATACTTTTGCCAAATTCACTTTCGACATTCCCAGATTTGGGATCCAATATACTCCCTCCGTCCCAAATTGGTTGTCATGTTCGGATTTCGATATAATCTTTTAAATGTTAATATCTTTCAATCTATAATATATTTAGAAATTTTAAATACTTTGTCTAATAAAATTAATTGAGATCTATCAAATACAATTCATATTGCACTTAAAATACGTTATAATCGAAAGCTATGAACAGTTTAAAAATTACATCGAAATCCGATATGACCAACAATATGGGACAGAGGGAGTATCACCTAAAAGTTAAGCATGTGAGTGATGATCAGTACTCCACCCAATATATCTTCGCAGTTGGTTTGTTTATTCTATTCGAAGTAGGATTTAACGGATATCCAAATAAAATTTTTTTGGAACAGTCAAAAAAGATATTTTATTGATCTTTGGAAACACATTACAAAGATTAAAAGGACCAAGGCAAAAGGCATCACAACGCGGGAAGACATCCCAACTAGGTTGGCACCCCAACCCGCGACAATCATATATGCCGCCAAGGACCGATAGGGAAAAAAAAGACACAAGGTTAACAAGAGGTCAACCAACATATAATACAAAATCCAGAAATTTGCAATTACATAATTGATCCATTCTATAATCTTCAAGTTCAGAGCATCCTTCAAAGTAGCAGTTGGCAGAGAGGGAGATCAATAGAAGATAGATCGCAGCATTATCAACCTGAATTCAGTTATCCAAGTGGAACACACGAGTTGTCCAGAAAATTTCCAAGCTATTCCCAAAAGAAATAAAAGATTGTGCTTTTGAAGAGAAAAATAGAGAATGAAATCCACCATAACAAAGTAAAGTTTACAGCAGTAGCATCAACATATCCACAGAAAGTTCAACCTTAATAGGTGGATTGATCCCTTTACCTCAGATTTTAACAGTCGGATACTGCCAAATTTATAAAGCTTGCAAGATGCTCAGAAACCTGTAGATGAAATCATCAATTGAGTAGCTATCTCTATAGCCTCCTTTCTTTGTTTTCACCCACAGAGCAATTCTGATTTTGATTACTTCAGGAATCTCTTCCCACACAAGTGCAGTGCCCTCAAAGATGAAAGCCACATGAGTGCAAGTGGAATACAGTCCCAAATGATCTTCTTCTTTTCATTCATTCTCCAATTATTCCACCAAATCAGTAAATCCACAACAGATTTCGGAGTTACCCATTGAATTCCCCACCACTGCAAAATATTTGTCCAGACATCCCATACCATATCACATTGAAGCAATAGATGATCTAAGGATTCTAATTCTAAACCACAGAGCTTGCATACAGCATCTTGAGCATTGTGAATCACACCAATATTTAGTAGAGACTCAAAAGTTTTTACTTTTCCCAAGTGTACTAGCCATCCAAAACATTGGACTCTATAGGGTGCCACATTTCTCCAAATTAGATCATAGGCTGTATTTTGTCACAAAAGCTTGAGGTCTGGCAAGCTCATAGATAGATTTCTCTGAAAATTTATTTGAGTTACAACCCTTCTAGATAAGCACATCTTTGGCCCCATTGTTAGCCCTTACACCAGAATTATCCAATAGATTATGCAATTCAGCTAAGACTCCCTCTTCCGAGTCATACAACCTCCTTCTAAAATGCAGATCCCACTGGTGTTGCTCAGCACTTCTAGCCAAAACCTGGCTTAGAAGTTCATCTTTATGACTGACAACTCTGAAAAGAGAGGGATAAGCCTCAGCTAAACATGGGAAACCAATCCAAGGGTCTTGCAAGAAGATGGTTGATTCTCCATTACCCACCTTAATCCTTACATTTTCAAAATAAATAGCATGCAGATTTTGGTTCCTCTCTTGAATAGTCATAATGTCCTTCAAAATAATGATCGATGAAGAACAAAATCGGAAATTATGAAATGCAATGAAGATAGTAAACAAGCAGCCTAAAAATATAATGGTTCGTTTGAGGGATGAATGAAGTTTTAAGGGATAAGGAAGAAGGGATAAGATGTGGATATCTTATAAGGGAATGCGTCAAGAAAGAGTGATTAACTAAGAAGGGATTTGTTTGGTAGTTGAAATGAATGAATAAAATTGGATGGATAAAGAAATAATGTGATAGCTTACTTAATTGCCTTCTAATAAGAATACAAAAACGTTGGAGGGGTTTGAGGGCACACTGGTAATTATGTCCATTCGGATAAGGTAATGATTGGGTGGGATAGGTTTTGGGGTCTTACCTTATCCGATGGATAATCAATTAATCTGGGTGGAAAGGGGAAATTAAACACCAGATAAGATCAGTGGGCCCAAGTTAATCTATCTGCCCTCTCATCCTCACCCGGAAAATGCCCGTAAGGATATAGGAATAAGTGTATTCTCCCGTTACAGGAAGATTTTGTTCGAATGTTTGAGTCCCTTAATTTCCCGGTACACTTTAATATATAACCAGAAACATTCATTTTTACAACTTCTTGAGAACATCAATTAATCAGAAATCTTTTACGATTCGATTGATATGTTTTTAGAACATATATATGTTCAAATAATTTGTTACATGCAATTGAGTATTATAGTCTTGTTTTCAACATAAATATTTTTAAACTTTTTATCAATCTATATCAGGTGAACAAGATTTGTGATGTGAATATAATATTCTCAACGACATCTAAAAAGTAAATAGTTTAGTTTATCAAAATGCACCCGAAAAAGGCCTAACAGGATGGTCCAGTCTCTTTAGAGACTGGAAGGTTGTTGTTGAGTCATAAAACTCCAATTCAACCATTTTCCGGCTGGGAATCTAAATTAGAGTGAGGCTTGTGGTTTAGGGTAGATGAAATTATGAATCTTAAGTTTTGCTGCTTACTGCTTGTTGTTGCTCACTGCAGCTATTTGGGATGGTTTAGTTATGAAGGTTTTTTCGGTCTGTGCATGTATAATTAAGGGGATGGTTAGAGCCCGTTTGGATGGGCGACTAACTCCCTCCATAATTATGCACCCTCCATAGTCCATACCCAATCATGGGCCCACTCCTGGCTTGGTTTGGGAGCAATAGTAGAACCCTCCATAAATATGCCTTGGCCATATGTTTGGACCCCGGCTCTCCATAAATATGGATAGGCTAGACTCTATCCATATTTATGGAAGGCGTGCTAGTTACTCTTCTATCCCTTTGTAATATTTGCATATCAAAAAATGAAATATTTTTGCACATAAATTTTAATTTTCTTTTGCAACAAATTTATCTACGTAATAGAGATCTTTAATTTGGTATAAAAAAATTTGAAAAATTATATAGGAGTACTATATTATTTTACGTTTTCGGCTTATTGGCTTGTTGAGTTCATTTGCAATATCCTTAGGATGAAAAATTAAAGTATTTACACGCATAATTTTTAATTTTCTTTTGCACTAAATTAATCTATTAGTAGAGATCTTTAATTTGATAGAAAAATTTTTTTTGAAAAATTATGGTATGCAAAATGCACGTTTTTTTAGATCTTTATGTTTTACAGTGACAAATTTTCAAATGGGGCATATTGTGTGGTCTGAACTGTGTATTACGTCCTACAGTGAAAATTTGTACGTTTTGATTCGAAAAATTAATTAATATATTAACAAATTCGCTATTATAAATTCATTTTTAGAATAAAAATTAATATAAAAATTAATTATAATTACATCTTATAGCTTAATTAATTAATTATTGGATTTACATAACAAATTAACTAATTATTGGATTTATCTAATTACAAAAATGCATGACTAATATGGATATGCACAAGGGCAATTTTATCCTTTAATAGCTTTTTACATCATCCACCCACTTTTATCCCTCATTTTAATACCTTATCCAAACCATTTACTTTTTTCTCCACCCTTCAGAACATCACATCATTGTGGGCACACCCTCCATAACTAACAGCTCCTACTATTTAATCCACCTAAAACTAATCCCGCATCCAATCGACCCGTTAGGATAGTATTTGGCTTAAATTTTTAGTTAGGTTGGCGTATTGCCATTTTGTCCAGTTTTTTCTGGGTTCAAAGAGTGGCATATAATTGTCGAGAAATTAGGATGGCAACCTGGTTTGGAATACTCATTCTCATTGTGATGCCGTTTATACTCTTATTCCCCTTAATATCATAACACTTGCAAGCCTAATTTGATTAAAGCAAACATAAAAGTTCATAGCTACCAGCTGGAAGTGGTAATGTCATGAACACATGCATTTGCCGAAATTATTTCCATGCAAGAAGAACCATGTGTGTTAATGTTCGCATATCCGTATGTGCATGTTTACCGGCACGTTAATTAATCTCGGTCTCTCAAGTTAACGACTAATTAAATCTCTAGTGTTCTAAAAAAAAAATCCGCCGAACCTGCAAGCTCGGAATGAAAATTAAATAAACCTTTTCGGAGTGACATCACTGCCAACCAAATGGATGTTAGAATAAATATAAGAATCTTATCTTTAAAAACTGTTTATGTTATTACATTATTCATTCAGCAACAACCTTAATGACGCAGGGATGAGAAGAGCTATTCTCATATTTTAATGACTTAATGTTTGTAGGCCGGGGGAAAAAACAACCAAGTACTTAAATGCATGTGTATGCATTGTACTAGGACATATTTTGAACCAAAAAGTCTTTGGTCGGACCTTAATTTTGGGTGCCTACTGCCTAGTTGCAATGTGGGGTGCGCGTCATTAAAATTTAGGTCACATGGTCATATATAGCAGCTGCCCAATCCCAGTGCACCAATCTTTTTGTTTTTTATCCGCAACAAGATTTTATTCAAACTTGACAAAGAGTACATCGGGGAAATGATGTCAAAACTGGAAACGGAGGACGGGGCCCTGGAGTGAGCTTGCGTGCACTGAGCAATTGCAGCCGTCCATCTTGGTAACCAACGGTGCGGATTTAATTTATTACCAATAATAAAGCACTTTGACCGGTAATAAAGCTTCTGCAAATTTGAATCATTGAAAACACTTTACTTTGGACACCTGCGATTGCTCACTACATGCCTGTAGTCCTGCCAAAACCAAGCACAAGTGCAAGGTTGAGACAAAGCAAAAACACATCCAGCGAAATGCTCAGTGGAGAGAAAAACAAGAGAGAAATTACAAAAATATAATAGCCACAGCATTGTACAGACAAAGCTTCCAATCCTAGTGTAACAGATAAGGCTCTCCAAGCCGCAAGCACCAATAATAGCATATCAGGCAGCTCATATAAACAGGGACAGAGTCAGGAATTTTACTATGCAGGGATAAATTTTATTTCCAAAATACTTTGCAAGGGCGAGCCTATATAATTCGTAAATAAAATTATTTTTTCCTACATAAAAAAACTAGAGGATTTTTTTTTTGTTTGCAGGGACGACCGCCCCTACTGGCCCCTCTCTGACTTCATCCCTGCTTATAAAACATATCATAACTCCAAACAAAGCATAGCAGGCATGGATAGGTGACATAGCAGCAGAGCATATAAGGCTCCCAAAGTCCAAGTAAATGATTTGAACAAGCATGTAAAATGTCAACACTAAATTGCAGAAAACAAATAGGCACTCCAGCTGCAAGTGAATGATATGAAATACGCATGAAAGTTGACAGACAACACCATTGAATTGCAGCAAATAAATTAGGCTCTCCTGCTCCAAATGCTAATCTTCTTAATTTCCATATGAAAATTCCTAGATCGCCTAAATTTAATAATTTGCTAGGTTTTTTTTTTCTCAATAAAAAAATAACATCAATCAATATATGAACCAATCACAAACACAAAGAGCAAATTAAACAGATGAACACCAGATATACGTGGAAAATCCCAATATAGGTAAAAACCACGGGAAGAAATCAAATAACTATAAACCTTGTGCAGTTACAGATATACCTATCCAAACGAAATAAATCCCAACGTTCTAAGTATCATCTGCTGAGTCACACGTACAACGCACCTAGTGACCTTGATCGCCGAAGCCCTGAATCGCACAAGCCTTCCAAAAACTTCTTCCAGAATTCCATCGGAAGGACTCAAAGTTGATTGATGACTAATGTAGAAACCTCTTGGAGCTTCGATTGAAATATTAAAGTTCCATAAACTTTGTATTCGCTCCAAGATTCAATTCCCAAAAGGTCTAGGGTTTTTCTCCTCTCAAAGCAGTATATACGTTAGGTTTGGAGGTTGCACTCGTTAACCCTGGAAGAGAATAAAACACGTCCTTAAATAATTTTAGAAGACCGATTAATCGATCGGTCGATCTGTCTTTTTTCAAGGCGGCAGTAGATAACCCTAGAATACAGAGAACACGTGTTTTTTATCTTTGGTGCAGTTCCGATCGATCGCTTTCAGAACCGTGTTTGAACAGTGTTGCCTGATATTGAGTTTCTGATTGACCAGTCCATTGGTCTAACCACTCTGAAAAAACGATTGTTCCCCTTTGTGAGCCCGATTGATCCACTAACTCTCAAATTACATGAATATGACTCCTTCCACTCTATTCTTATTCCTATACAGACTCACTAGCTTATATAAAATAATAAAATTATAACTCGCTATAAATATGTGTTTTGTCAAACGAAATTGCAAAAACAAGAAGACTCCGGAATTTGGTCCTTACACCATACACATGCGTTTAGGCGGGCATTAAAGGGCAATGGCCACCATGGTAAAAAAAAACCGCAACTTCCCCATGAAGGATACAAGGGCTTCAATCCAGAGGAATGGATGGCAACTCAGGTTTGCTCTCATCTAAGGTCGATTCTCTTTGCCAGCAAACTCTTGGGGATACTGGAGGTTATGTACGTTCGTTACCTCCAGGACCCTAGAATTAGTCGAGGTGCACGCAAGCTGGCCCGAACATCGGATAATAATACTCCCTCTGTCCCAATTTATTTGCTCACTACGAAACTACGTGCAATTTTCAATCTAAAAATTAATATATTTATCAAAATAATTTTTGAATTTTTTTTGCACCGTATTAAAGTTTTCAATGAGATCTATCAAACAAGATCCACATTGATTAGAAAATTATTTTTGCAAGTACATTATTTTTTAGTTTGAAAATTGCACGTAGTTTCGTAGTGAGCAAACAAATTGGGACGGAGGGAGTAATAAAAAAGGAAAAAAAAAAACTTTGACAAAAAGGCAATTGCCCAAGTGGTGAAGGCACATCTTATTAGATGTTACGTCTGGATTAAGGTCTATTGTTCGGATAGGTAGTTTATTGGTTTATTGGTTTTTCACGGCTTTTTATGTGATGTATTGTGAGAGAGTTATTGCCTCAATTTTAGGAATAAGCTAGTTTTTTGGCTTTTTTTAGTTAATGAAATGGGGCCAGAGTGTGACTTAGTTTGGGCCAAAGGTCGCTAAACGAAGAAAAAGGCGCAACATATGGGTGAATTGATTGATCTAAGGGGTGACGAAAGGTGGCGGCACTACTGATTGATATTGTAAAACTCCTTGGATCTTTAGATTTTACTAGTAAATTTCCAAATAATTTTAACATTATAAAGTGGCACATGTTGATATTATAGAATTAAGCTTGCATCTTTGATACCTCAATATTATAAAAGCTCGCACTTTTAAAGTTCAATGCCGCATCCGTCCGTGCATAATCAAGAAGGGGTGAACTTATGTGGAAGTGGACTTTCATGAAATGTACAACCAAGTTGTGTTGAGAATGAAAGAAAATGTAGCCTTGAAATGGGTTGGTCGAGGTTTTAAATCTGGGTATTGGTGATATAGCCAAATATCGGCCTGTATCGGAGTGTATATCGGTTAATATCCATATCGGTCTCTTAAAAAAACGATACGCCATGTATCGGCCAATATTTAAATCCTTACTTGGTGCCCACTGGAGTCAATCTACAGTGCCATGAACTAATAAGTGAACTTGGAAATTTGAACGGCATCCTATGATTAATTGTCTCTGGAAGTGAAACCTCCAATTATAGGGTTCCAAATTACAACATCAGAGTATCAGACCATTTCCTCTAGGTGTCGTGTGAAGATAGCTGACGTCGCATTCATCTCACTAATTTCTTGCACACTTTGTCAGTGGTACTGAAAGTTTTTTCCATAATTTCTTTTTACGAGCTTTCTACATAGGTCGAGTTTTTTTTTCTCTCTTTGTTTTTACTACTATGTACGTATCTGGTCCAATCGATACTCGATAGGCTGATTGATGGGACCAATCCTATTGTCCACTTGTAGGAGAGGGAACAATCAAAATCGCGACAAAATCTCGTATGAACGATCCCAGCACAAGAACAAGATGATAGCTTGCCGGCAGAAGTTGGCCCTTACCAAAGACTTTTAAGGTGGTATTATTTAATGTCACAAAAGCATTAGTTTATTTACCATTTTTCTCTTTGATAACGTATTCTTTTGCAATTAGGAGAAGAAATTTCTCAATCTTGAAATGTTACATAGCTAGAGAGACAAAAAGGAGATTAGGATCGAGAATCTGCATCATAGCTTAAAGGATAACGCATCCTTACAACTAGCTAGGTTTGCTTAATTCGCATGCACCCGAGCAAATCATATGCCCTCCTCCCGATCACCAAAAAAAAGTCGGAAAGTGGCGAACGAAGAACAACCAAATGTCATATCTTTAATCCTTGCATACAAACTAATTTACAGTGAAAACAACTAATTTAGTCATGATATTATCATCTATGAATATATAGGATAAGTTTGCCGATCAAAAAAAAAATATTTATCTTATAGGACTGCTAAACCTGACTTCTTAATTGAATAAAAAAACCTAATTTCTTAACCAAAATTCTAATGAGATTTGTTAAATCGAAGGAGAAACGGTAAGTAAGAATTTGTAGTCATTGTCTTTCTTCTTCTTTTTTCCCTTCATCATCCATAGGTATTGTACGTTAGTAACCTGTTTTGGCTCCAAACTTAGATTTAGTAAGAAAAGAGGATTATAAAAAATGAATTAAGCGATAGTTTTGGAGTGTAAACCTGAAAACCTTAGAGTTAGATAGTGCTGACATCACACGTAAACCTGAAAATTTGAATTTAATGCCTTAGTTGATTTACACTTATTGGATTTAAGAGATTAACAAGAGATTGCACTTAATAGTCAAAAGAAGAGTTACGCTGAGTTTGCCAAAAGATTTTATGGGAAATCAGATAAAAAAATCAACAGGTTGATTTTATTTAATTTCTCATTTTAACACGCAGATTTTATGGGAAAGGTGCTAAAATGGGATTTCCTATAAAATCACCAAATGCATAAAATCTTTTGCCAAACTCAGCAAGAGTGCTGACATCACACGTAAACCTGAAAACCTTTCAAATCAGATACGTAATTAGTATTACAAATACATACTCATATACGCATCAACTATTTTTCAACCATTAAACAGTACTGTTTATTTATTTTATTTATTTTGGGCAAGCGAACAGTACTGTTTTTATTTTATAATGACGGTTTATGATGTGGTTGAAGTTATGGAAAATCGAGCACGTAATCAATAATCAGAGGCAGCTAAGTAGGGAACAACTTTGGACCCATTAGTGGGTTTAATTCGTTTTTAATATATAGACATCGCCAAGCAGTATTATCTGTGAAAACTTTATACTCGTATCTAATTTAAAAAACATAAGTTGTTAAGCGGAGTCTGGAGAAGTCTCAACAATATATATATATATATATATATATATAGTCCGGTTCCGGTCAGGACTCCCGGACCTATCTTAGGTCCGCACCTCCCACTTCCCGGCCAAATGGTCGGGATCCGATCCGTTAGATGTGTTT
>JAXBDA010009317.1:0-12801 GCA_036023075.1 Gaultheria prostrata
TGTCCTAGTCTTTAGGAGTTCAGTTTGCTAGTCTTTAGGAAGTTCAGTTAGTGGAGGAGTGTTCCTCAATTTATGCTAGTAGTGGAGATAGTTGGTTCCTTATTTTGTGCTTAATTAGTTCAGGACTCATATTTAAGTATGTTATCCGTTCATGAATGATATTAACTCTTCAGTTTTAGATATTGCCCTTCTCCTTTGAGTTTTGACAGATGTGCTAGATGACGTAACATTCTGATGTGGGGCTACCAATATGGTGGAAGTATCCACTGTATCTTGACATCAGTCTTCTGCCATTAACATAGAGTACAGTGCACCAAATGTAAGAGGTGTAACCTCAGCCCTTGTTCTAATAGCTTGTTTAAAAGTACGATAGAGTTCATCAGGCAAGCCATTAAGTGTGTGAAAAACTACATCTTCATCATCCATATGTGAACCATATGCTTCTAATTTCTGCAACAAACCCTTAATGTTATCGAGATACTGTTCCATGTATGTAGTTTTCTTGAGTGTGTAAAGTCTCCGTTTAAGATCCATGACATGAGTGCGAGAAAGCAGATTGAATTTCTCTTCCAGTTTTGTCCATACCTCATGCGTATGATGAGTTCCAACAATATGAGGAAGAATTGAGGGTGTTAGGGTTGCAATCAGACATGACATGAGCATACGATCGATAGTATCCCACTTTAGATACTCAGGTCTCGTTTGATTCGTGGATTAACTACCTGGGATAGGACTAACTGTACCACTTTATGAGTTATCTCATGTTTGGTTCCCAAATGACTCTTGGGATTATTAATCCCATGGGGAAGTGGGATTGAGTAGAATTAACAAAGATGTGATTGTTTTCGAAAATATTCGGATGATTTTTGGAATTGTTCTAAAAAAGTGTTTTCCAAATTGTTTTTTTTTTCTTTTTGAGAAAAAGTTTTCCAAAAACTATATCTAAGAAATAAAATTTTGGAAATAATAATATTTAAAAAAAACTTTGTTTTTGAAAAAATACTTTTTTTTTTGAAATAATTATTTATGTAAAAAAACTTTATTTTTTTGAAAAAAGGTTCTGAAAAAATATTTAAAATTTTTTTTGGAAATAATTATTTATCTTAAAAAACTTTAATTTATTTAAAATTGTTTTCAAAAAAAAATTTCAAAAATTATATATCTCTAAAATAAACGTTATTTAAAAACTCTTGAATTAATTTTTTTTACAGAAACATTAAAAAAACAAATTGTGATTGTTATGAAAAACTATCCCATAAAGAATCCCACGCGAATCAAACATGGGATTGGGTAGAATTAAGGATGAAATTAGTACCAGGACAAATAGTCCAGGACTACCAATCCCAGGATTATTAATTCCATATATCCATTTCAATCCGTGAATCAAACGAGACCTCAGGGTTTGGTAGTTTATTAATTGCCTGAAGAATCTAGGGCTTCAATTGGTGGTATAACACTCGATCCATTAGCAAATTCTAACAACGAATTAGCACGTAAAGCTGTTTCGACTTGTGTTTTCCAAGCAAAATAGTTCGAGGAATCTAATTTGACTATACTAAAGGACTGAAAATTGGCAATCAGAAACGTGAGAGATTGGGGCAAGTACTCAATGGTTGAAGATGAACTCGCCATTGTTGATCAAGAACAACTAAATGTTGAAGAAGAACAAGCGAGACTTCAATTTGGAACGCGAGACTTCAATTTTGGAACGTGAGTGCGGATTAACCTTTGAATTGAACTCAGCAATCGACTTACGCCTTTGGTGGCTCTGATACCATGACAACAATCCAAGAACTGCAGAATAACAAATCAAGAAATACGAAAGAAATGAAGAACATGCGAAACCCTAACTATCTTCTCTCTCTAACTCATTGGAGATATAACTTAATTGATTAGCAAAATCAGATTGGAAAAGTAGCCTTTATACATCAGGTGTGTAAACAGAAAGAAAGAGGTTACAAGTCCACTACCAGAGAAATGTAACTCCACTACCTGCTTGATAGCTCAGCAAAGTCTTAACAGAATTACTTAACCAGTAGCACTACTTGCATGCTAAGCACATGAGATCACATGATGCTAATTAGAGACTAAGACTCATTAGCACTGGTTGACACTCCCCCACAAACTGAGGCAGGGATGAAAGACAACATCAGTTTGTCTTTCAAGTATAGAAATCTGGCAACAGTCAGAGGTTTAGTGAAAACATCAGTGACTTGAAATTCTGATGGAACATGGCGAACTTGAAGCTGTTTCAAGCCTATCTTTTCACGAACAAAATGAAAGTCAACTTTGATATGCTTCGTGCGAGCATGGAAAACAAGATTTGTGGCCAAAGCAATGGTGGAATTATTATCACACAATAAGATAGGAGCAACAGAAAAAGCTGGTGTGTGCAAGTCCTTAAACAACTGCAGCAACCATACCATTTCAGAAGCTGCATTGGCTAGGGCCTTGTGGAAACATCCAACTCAAAACCAATTGGCAATGAGTGGAGAGGTCGCAACACATATTAAGTGATCACTCATTCCTCTCCTAAGCAATATGAGACAATATTTCTTAACATCCCCCCTCACGTGCAACCGCATTTAAGGTCTATCACGTGTGGCCACTTTTTGGGTCCTATCATCATGCAACCTTTTTGCTGGTCTGTCGTGGGATGTGGATTGTGAATTTTTCTTTCTTTCTTTTAACGTGGAGTGGAATCGGCCCTGCTCTGATACCATGTGGAAACATCTAACTCAAAACCAATTGGCAATGAGTGGAGAGGTCCCAACATATATTAAGTGATCACTTATTCCTCTCCTAAACAATATGGGACAATATTTCTTAACATATGTGTGGCACAATATATGGATGAAAATAGCATTGAGTACTGATTCTCCGTGTTAGCTCCGATTGCACCACTTGATTTAATACGGGGTTCGCTTCGACATCGAGTCAAATACAACTTTATGCCTTCCCAATTTCGAAGCGTAAAATACCACTTGATAAATTTGTGATCACGGACCTTGCGCTTCTTGAATCCAACGGCCAAAATATAAGCTATTATCATCTTTTTCCTGCAAATTAATAATTTAATTAAGCACAATAAAAGACTAACAATATATGATATAGGGATTCTACGTGTTAATATTTTAGGCATTTCAAGTAATTTTGAGAGTTACGGGTTTGTCTCGACGAAGAGAATTGGAAGAGTAAAAAAATTATAATCCAAAATCAAGATTTGCAAAAATAAACCGAGAAGATAGATTTTTTTGGAATTAATCATCCGTCTCGACTAGAGAAATCAGAAAAGAAAAAAGAAAATACTTGGACCGAAGTTGGAAAAATTTCACGTACGACGACAAGAATGCCAGCTACTCCCTCCGTCCCTTTTTAAGTGATCCGTTTGGGAAACGTGTGTTTTTGTGGACGTTAAAAAAGGCACTTCCATAAAACGTTTTAAATTTTTTTTTGCACCAAGTTAAAGTACTCAATGAGCACTTTAATTTGGTGTAAAAAAAATTAAAAAATTATATAGAGATATATATTTTTTAGGGGTTTGAAATTACACGTATTCCCATATGGATCACTTAAAAAGGGACGGAGGGAGTATTTGTTTTTTCGTCTTGAGTGATTCTTTTCAAAAAAATTAGGGAGAATGGGTTAAATGGGTTGTGTAAAAATATTCACTCTCCACCACTTTTTAGTATTTTCTTAATAATTAAACACTAGAAGAGTGTCATTTTTTCTCATTTTTGATTTTTTTTATTATTTTCATTCTAATCAAACCGATCAAATTGATATGATTAGCTTCATACATAAGTCAATTAGATCATATTAAAATGGTGTACCAAGGTGTCACGTTACACATTCCTACGTGGATTCATGTCAAAAGGAGGTCTGAGTCTCACCTTATTTTAGTTTAAAATCAATCTAAAACCTATATTAATATCACATATTCAAAGTTTGCTCAAATTTGTTCAGAAAAACAAACGGTTGCTCAAATGCTTCACCAAATTAGCACCAATAAATTTAAATAGATATGTATGCTGCATAAGTTTAATAACGAAAATGTTAGGATTTATGAAAACTTTCACCGAAAATGTTCCAGAAAGAAAAATGGACGGAGATATTTTCGGGAAAAGTTTTCTTGGACCATACTACTCGTTTAATAAATAAAGTTGTTAGGAGTCTGATCCCCCTGAGGTCCTTCCTAGGTGCACGTAGGCCCAATCTGTTGGGGAGTATCTACGGAGTCCACCACATCACATGGACCTAATATATATTGAATGACTCATATCCACTTGAAAGGCTAAGCCTTGCAAGTGGTGAGTCATCCAATTGTATATTAAGGTCCAACCATTTTTATATTTATCCGATGTGAGACTTCACACATGTTCTTTACAATCTCCCCCTCATGTGTGAACCATTCATTGGGCCTAGCTCCCCCTCGATCTGATCCACTTGACTTCCCCTTAATTCTTGATCTATCTCTCCACTTGACTTCCTTTTAATTCTTAATTCTTGACTCCCCTTTAATTCTTATTTAACCCGGGCTTATTTACTGCACCCATTCCATTGAGAGCCACTATACTCCACGAGAGTCACCTTGCTTGTCAGCCAGGTGCCACACGCACTAGGAATTTTTCCTGCTCCATCGAAAGTACCCACTCCACCGAGAGCCACATTGCTGCCGGTGGCTCACAACCACCGATGCTTCCAGGAGAGTCCGCCCATATATCGTCACCCATCGGCTCTGATATCACTTGTTAGGAGTCTGATCCGCCTGAAGTCCTTCATGTGTGCATATAGGCCCAATCCGTTGTGGAGTATCTATGGAGTCTACCACATCACATAGACCCAATATACATTGAATGACCCATATTCACTTAAAAGGCTAAGCCTTGTAAGTGGTGATTGAGCTATCCAATTGTATATTAAGTTTCAACCATTTTTATATTTATCCGATGTGGGACTTATCCTTCACACATGTTCTTAACACTCCCCATAAATTAATTTTACGTAGGGGTGCACACGGTTCGAATTGGACCAGTTCTCTAGAAATCAGTAATCGGACCATCCCACTGGTTCTAGAAATTTAAGAACCAAAACCTAATCAATACACATGTAGACCTGTCCAAATCCAAACTGCAAGATCGGACTGATTTTGATTCGGTTTCGGTTCTACCCGATTAAGGAAAACTTTATCACAATACATGAATTCAAAAGATTATTTAGAATTTAGAGCACCAATACAACATAAAATAAATAAATAACTATAGAATTTTATAATATTTGAAACCAAGTATGGTTCACATCATCCACAAAGTACTTGATAAAGTACCACCAATAAAATGATTCCCAAAATTGATGAAAATAACAAAAAAAAAATAGCTTAAACAAATAATAGAATAGTCTAAAAACGAGAAAATGAATTAAGCGGCATGTCTTGAAGTGTAGCAATTGTGAAATTAAGGTGCAACAAAAAAGTATTGAAATTTGTAATTTGCCAATTTGGTATTAGTAGATTATAGTAATATATTACAAGCTTCTTAACCAAATCAAGATACATAATTTTGTACAGGTATAAATATATTAATAATTTAATATATGCATATATATAGATAGATAGATAGATAGATATATAATATTAATGTTATACGGTTCGGTTTAGTTTTAACCATAGTTATTAAATTGAGAACCAGTAACTGAACCATAATTATCGGTTCTTAGTTTTTCAAAACCATAACCGGACCAATGAACCGTACAATCTAACCAAATAGACCAGTTTGGTCCGGATCGAATCGGTTTGGCGATTATATCATTTTTCTTGTGCACCCCTAATTTTACGTACATTCATGTAGCTCACGTATGGTATGCTTGAGCAATAAAAACAAATTACTCCATCCGTCCCCTAAAATTGGACACTTTTGAGAGTTCCAACTTTTAAGAGAAAAAAAGTATAATATTATGAAAACTCAAATTTCCAAATATTACCCTTGAAAAGTGTGAAAGACTTTTGTCTCATGTGCAAAAGTAAGGGTAAAATAGAGAGTTTACCAAGATTTGCTTTTGACTTTTAAAATTGGACAAATTTTAGGGGACAAGTAAACGCATGAAAGTATCCAACTTGCGGGACGGAGGGAGTAGGAGTTATTGTCGTAGTTACTTATTAGATACTACCTCCGTCCCAAATTAATAGTCCCTTTTCGGCAGTCGTGTCACTCAATAAATTATCTATATTTCACAATCTATAATGGTTTTTATAATTTTGAAATTTTGTTTTAAAAAACTAATTGAGATCTATCAAATAAGATCCATATTAGATATAAAAAACACCATAGATTGAAAGTTATGAACAATTCTTTAAGAGATGCCAAATAGTGAAAATGGACCATTAATTTGGGACGGAGGGAGTATTTAAGATTCCTCTAACTTGTCATAATTTACTTCAATACAGATTGGAAATTGATCGTAAAAGTTTGATTGTAACTTATCATTAGCCTACAGATTGGAAATTGAAAGAAAACATTTGCCCAGCTACCATAGCACGTGATGGATTCCAAATAAGTACTGTACATACTGGCAGCCCCAACAAGGCTCCCTAAAGAGGAATTTTAGCCATAATAGGGAGGAAAGTGTCAAATCAATCCCCCAACAACCTCAATAAAAAGCTCCCTATTCTACTTGGATGAACAGTGCCTCCCTAAATCCCTCCTCATTTAGGGAGTTACTGTTCACTACCTTTTTTTTCCTCTCTATGTCTCTCTCTTTTTAATAATAGAGAGGATTGTTGGAGTTTTGAAAGAGATGTGAGTATGTAAAGTGAAAAATATGCACTGTTCACTGCTATTTTTACCTCAAAATTTACTGAGAATGTTGGGGATGCTCTTACTAGTTCCACAAGCTGACAAGTATTAATAATTCTCATCATTATTGTAGAAAACACTCACCCCAATTGACCCGACAGGCCGCCGACGATATGGTGCACCGCCACTTCCTCCTCGTCACTTTTCCGGCGCAAGGCCACATCAACCCATTTCTTCAACTAGCCAAGCGTCTCAATCGATTGGGTGCGCATGTGACATTTGTCACTACCGTGTCTGCTCAACGTTCGATTTCTAAAAATACCGGAACCATTGACGGCTTGAAGTTTGCTGACGCCTTTTCCGATGGCTATGATGAGGGGTTTAAACTTGGAGTCGATCTCAATACGAGTCACTTCTTTTCTGAAATTAGAAGTAACGGCTCTCAAAGGCTTAGAGAGATCATCGTGACTAGTTGTGAAGAAGGTTGTCCGGTGACGTGCTTGATCTACAATTTCATGCTCCCTTGGGCTGCAAAGGTGGCGCGTGATTGTCACGTCCCATCTACGGTTCTTTGGATTCAACCAGCCGCGGTGTTGGATATTTACTACCATTACTTCAATGGTTATGAGGATGTCATGTTGAAGAACTACAATGACCCCTCATGGTCCCTTAAATTACCGGGATTGCCACTGCTCAGTGGCCGTGATCTTCCCTTTGCTATGTTGCCTTCAACCTCTAAAGGTAACAATTCCATACTGTCTATAATGAAAGAGCTTATGGATGCACTTGATGATTCCGAAAGTAACCCTAAAATCCTTGTAAACACTTTCGAGGCAATTGAGCTTGAGGCCTTGAAAGTCATCAAAAAGTACAATTTGACTGCAATTGGCCCGTTAATTCCATCGGCTTTCTTGGATCAAAGAGATCCATTAGATACTTCGTTTGGAGGAGACCTATTTCAGAAAACAAAGGACTACACCGGGTGGCTAGACTCAAAACCTGAATCATCGGTTATTTATGTATCATTTGGAAGCATCTTGAATTTTCCAAAGTCACAAATGGAAGAGATAGCACGCGGTTTGTTAGAAACCCATCGGCCTTTTTTGTGGGTCATAAGAGAAAAAAAAGAAAACGAGGAAGAAAAAGAAGAAGATAGGCTATGTTGCATGGAAGAGCTAGAACGACAAGGGCATATAGTGCCTTGGTGTTCTCAACTAGATGTTCTATCACATCCTTCATTGGGATGTTTCGTGACACATTGTGGGTGGAATTCTACGCTTGAGAGTTTAGCATCTGGGATTCCAGTGGTGGCGTTTCCTAATTGGTCCGATCAAGGGACAAATGCAACAATGATAGAAGATATGTGGAAGATTGGTGTAAGAGTGAAGAGAAATGAAGAAGGAATCGTTGAAAGTGATGAGGTTAAAAGGTGTATAGAGACGGTCATGGGGGTTGAGGACAAAGGGGAAGAAATGAGGAGCAATGCTAAGAAATGGAAGGATTTGGCTAGGGAAGCTGTAAAGGAAGGCGGATCTTCAGATAAGAATCTCAAGGCATTTTTGGAGGAGGTTGGAGGAGATTGGTAAAAGTAACATCCTCTTTATATTTTTGCATTTGGTGTTCATATTGTTTTCTATCCTCTTGTAATTGGGTTAAGAATCCCCCAAGATTTTCTTTTCTCACCATATGTGTACTCAGATTTGCTAGTAGAGGGTGTCTCTGTCATTTTATTTTGTATTTGGTGTTCTGGTGTTAATTTTAATTTCAGTTCATCATGAATGTGTTATGCGGTGCCTCGTGCATCACATTCTTAGTTCATCATGTATGTATGAGTTAATTTTAAGAAAATTCCTAGTCTGTTTTTGAATTGAGAGGGTTCTCAACAGAATTTGAAATGTGTATTGTGTTCTCTGATGTTGCTGCAGAGGCTTTTGCATGCTTAAGTACGCTCCTATTTGAAATGTCCACATGTGCTGTCTTTTAGATGGACATATTAGCTGATGTACTGAATTGTAATCTGCCTAGCTAGGTTTTGCTCTTATGAGACTGTACTGAACTGTTGTGGGTTTATCTGGGTGTGGCCAACTTCTTGTCACCCATAACCTACTACGAGATTGTATGGCATATGATTGCCGAGAGTGTTAGGTGTCAACATAGTTAGGATGTTTTACCCTCATTGTGATAGCGTTATCACTTATTAATGTCCTATATATGTATCTTGATTAATATATTTCTCTTTGCCTTTCAAAAAAGTAGTTGTGTTGACTTGTAGTTGTCTGTTACTTGTTAAGGTGGCTTCTTGCCAACCATTTTTCCTTTTCCCAGGGTTTGTTATGGGTAGCGTCTAATGGGTTTTTGTCTCTCCTAGTCTTTTATTCTCTTTTAATCTTTGTATCTTTTCAAATGTAAATAAAGTTATTTGCCGGTAAAAAAAGAAAAAATTTGAAAAAACAGAATTGAGAAAATTCTCAAGTTTCTGATTGGTAAGATTGTTAATTTATTTTGGAAGTGGTGGTGGTGGTTTTGATATGGTGAATTAACAAAAATAAAATAAACAGAGTTGACTAAAATGCAACACTTTACAACCATCACTCAACTCAAAGGAAAAGGAGATGCAGGGGGAAAAACTGGTGCAATCAATTATTAACACCAGTATATTGATACAATGTATATCACTATATTGATCACAACACCACCAACTACACACATTGATGACTCATTCCGGACATATGTTCATGAACATAGATGTCCTAATCAATACCTAAAATGAAAATGATACCCTCCTTTTTTTTTGACATAGGAATCATCTCGTGGTAGAGTCATATTGGATCAATCCATGCAATTATAGGTAAACTAATGCAACAATTCACCATCACGGCTCCCCATTTAAATCCTAAAAACATCGAGCACGATCATGATCATAATCATATTGCAGGCGTAGGTCCGCCCTAACCACTCGATCAAGCAGCGGGGTGTTACCCCATTTTTTCCAAAAACTGTTCCAAATTCTTATACGAAGACCCACCCTCAGCACCCTCCACCACAGCACCCTTACCCAACCCTTTCCACTTTTCACACTTCCTCCTAATCTCCTCCCCCTTCTCTCCTCCTCCCATCACCACCTCCAAACACCGCCCCACCTCCTCTCTCTCCACCACCCCTTCCCCGTTCACCGCCGCCCTCACCCCATTCCCCCACACCTCCTCCACCATCTTCGCATTCGTCATCTGATCGGAACGATGCGGCAAACCCACCACCGGCACACCCGCGACTAAACTCTCCAACACCGAGTTCCACCCGCAGTGAGTCAGAAAACACCCAATTGACTCGTGATTTAGCACCTCCAATTGCGAACACCACGGCACGATTAACCCATCTCCTTCATTCAACTCTGTTTCGATTAAATCCTTAATTTCTCCTTCATACTCTGTTTTTCTAATAACCCATAAAAACGGTCGGTTATTTTTCAGTAATCCGTGAAAAATCTCTTCAATTTGCTTCTTCTGCAACACTAAGATGCTTCCAAACGAGACGTAGACAACAGATTTCTCTGTTTTTGAATCCAACCACTGGATATAATCAGTGGACTTCTCGAACAGCTTGATTTGAATTGGGTCACGATCGGATGGAATTAACGGCCCGATTGGGATCACGTTCATGTGATCAACGGCTCTGATCGATTCTTGTTCTAATTCATCAAAAGTGTTCACGAGGATTAATGGGTTGGGGTCTTCTTCTAGGGTTTGTATGTGTTCTTGGAAAGTGGGGACCACAGAAACGAAAGGACTGTCCGGTAACAGAAAGGAAGGTACATCATTGGATGAGAACAGTGGCAATCCAGGTAATTTGATGGAAATCGGAGGGGTAGTTTCGTCAGGGTAGAGACCGTTATTGGTGTTGAAGTACCTGTGGTATATGGCGAATGTGGTTGCTGACTGAATTGATAGAAAAGCAGAGGGGAGGTGGAACTCACGCGCCACCGTGGCAGCCCATGGTAAGAGGATGCTGTAGATGATGAAGGTTACGGGGCGGCCTTCGGTGGAGAGGGAGGTGAGGAGTTGGGTGAGGGTTTGGGACCCCACGCGTTTGAATTCG
Organism: Gaultheria prostrata; assembly: GCA_036023075.1. NCBI lineage: Eukaryota > Viridiplantae > Streptophyta > Magnoliopsida > Ericales > Ericaceae > Gaultheria > Gaultheria prostrata. The sequence goes on from JAXBDA010009317.1 coordinate 10,887, forward strand.
GACATTGCTACGGTGTAGCTGGTGTTGGGGTCGGGCCCGTTGTCGTAGCCGTCGGAGAAGGTGGCGTAGGAGAGGTTTTCGATGGCGGGCAGGGCGGTGATCTTGCGGAGACCATGAACGGTGGTGGCTAGGGTGACGTGTGCGGCGGCGCGTGCGAGTTTCTTGGCTAGTTCTAGAGTGGGGTTGAGGTGGCCTTGGGAAGTGCAGGAGAGGAGGAGGAAGTGGTGGTGGCTACTCATGGTTGGGCGATTTTGTTGTTTATGGGAGGTAGAAGAGAAGATAAAAAGATTTGTATAACAGAATTTTAAATAGTGATGACATTTAAGATTTTATTTACTCCATTTGAGTAATGCCATGTACACAAATGTTTGAACGTAGACGGTAGATGTATTCGGAATTGTCCACTCGATACACACACGAGATCCACACGATGTAGATGGAACTTATACATTGCACATATGGAACTTATACATTGCACATAAGACTCACACACATGAAATGATTGCCAACACATTTGTGACAAGATCTTAATTACGATATGTGCGTCCAATCATCTTCATTTTTTGTTTATTTTCACTCTTTTGATTATTTCTATTGATTAGGTACCGTCCAAAGGTAATATAGTAATTTTACATGAATAAAAAAAATAAGAATGACAAAAGAAGGATGTGAAAAATCAATTTCCAATTTTGGGGCATTGAAAAATTGATTTTACACTTTTTATTTAAATTAACTTTCGTTTGTTTTTGTTAATACAAAAATATACTAATAGTGAGTTCCGATCTAATAAAGGATCCCTCAACTCCCTAAGTTGCGGACCTCCACTTTTCGGATCAAATTTCGACGATCCGAACCGTTAGATAGCGTTTTTCACAAAAAGTGCTCCGACCAACCCCTTCTGAGTGTTTTTTTTCAACGTATCCTCGCGTTGGACCTTAAAAACACCTTTTAAACACATCTAACGGTTCGGATCGTCAAAATTTGATCCGAAAAATGTCCAAAAATATGTAGCAGGAAGAAGTTTATCATTTTATATGAATAAAAAAGAGAAAGTGAAGTACTCGTACATTTGAATTAAAGTGGGATTGAAAATTAATTTCCGCATTGTTTATCTAATTGAGAAAAGGAAAAAAAAAAAAAACCTTATCCATAACCCGTGGCCGTCTTGTTTGACTTTTGCTGCCAGTATTTGTTTTCTTTGTGTAACGAATCTCTGTTAGTCGTGAGCTATGATTATGGTAAATTGACTTTTGGTACTAAAATTTTATTAGTAGTATTTTCTTTTTGGTTTTTTACTTTTACAAGCGAAAGAGAGATAGGAAGGAAATTAGTCATTTTTTAACGTTTCTGCCAGTGTGGCATTTGTCTCTGTGTTGGTGAAAATAAGGAAGTTGTCACAAATGGCTCTGGCTCTATATTGACAAGAAGTAAAAAACAGGGAAAGTAACATTTAGACAATTTTGACAACATTTTCGGACTTACCCTTACTTTTTGTGTTCTTTTTCCATACTTTACCCCTTTAACTTTCGGAAATGGATAAATATTTTCGGACTTAAAAAAGTATGTTTGTGGACTAACAAATCCGGACGGAGGGAGTATAAAAAATTGAAGGGGAAGGTTTGGCAAAAGATTGGACGGAGATCTAACATACGTACTACTACTTGGATAAAAGTTAAAAGAGGTTATTTTGGTCAAATCTCTCAGCAACTCAAATTAGTCCAGAAGGAAAATTGACACTGAGTATGCAGCCACGCAGTGTCGTACTGTTATGAGATAGTAGCGTGTAATGCACCATGACCACCCGATGGGTGATTTGTAGCTTTTGCCTAAATAAAAAAAGATAAAATAATTAAGAAATTAAATAAAAAAGAATTTTCTTAAATAAATAAAAGAGGAAAAAGATATAAATAAAATA
>JAXBDA010009318.1:0-12798 GCA_036023075.1 Gaultheria prostrata
GAAATGAAAATAATGATTGGAGAGAGGGGTATGAGTGGAGAGAGAAATGTGATTAATGATTGGAAAGATGAGAGATGAAAAAAGAATCTTTTTGGAAATTTTTTTGGAAATGTGAAAAGAACAAGGCTATAAATGTAAAAAATTAAGTGGAGGTGAATCTATATAATTTAGGGATAAATTTTTATTTTCTATACAACAATTATATTTTTTAAAACCCTTATGGTGGCGACCGTCACCATTTGTCCCCCTCTGGCTTGATCCTTGGTTAGAGCTTCGGAAACACAATTTTGGTTTAGTCCCACCCACAATCATCAACCTTAACAGAAATTGAGAAGAACGAAAAGTAATAATTATTAGAAAAAGAAGAGAAAGTTGAATATTGCTCAACAACTAATTATTGTTTCTTTTTCTTTCTTTTGGTTCAAGACAAGGGTTTTTTTTTTTATTCCTTCCATTTAATTAGCAAAAGTAACTAAGATATTATTCTAAGATATAGACTTGAACTAGATGATGGTGGCCAAAGTTCTTTCTAGAAGCTTCAATATTCTTCTTCTTAGAATATATCTCGACCTTTGTTGTGATTAAAAGTTTGTCAAAACAAAATTAGGTGATGGTGGTGGCAGTGGCATCCACACTTTTTTTTTAAGGGAACCATACAAGTTCAAAATAGGAAATTACATTGACATTACAGCATACTGCGTTCCACTAAGAATGCGTTCTACTAAGCTTTGGCTTTTCGATTTGTGGGGCTTTTTAGTTGATGTATGTTTGGAGAATGACATGTCTCGAAAAACATAAGAAATCAAATAAAAACCCAAAAAGCCTAAAAATTCCCTTAGTGGGACGGCTCCTGAATAGTATTTACTTATGTTTAGTAACAATGTGCACCCGTTTTAACTACTAAATTGAAAAAAAAAAATTCATACCATATCAATTAAGACCAACCAGAAATAATCGTAGGTGAAATAGCAAACATAAAATTTATTGCTTCTTTTTTCTTTCTTTTGGTTCAAGACAAGGGTTTTTTTTTTTTTTTTTTTATGCCTTCCATTTAATTAGCAAAAGTAACTAAGATATATTATATTCTTAAGATACACTTGAAGTAGATGGTGGCCAAAGTTCTTAGTAGAATATATCTCGACCTTTGTTGTGATTAAAAGTTTGTCAAAACTAAATTAGGTGATGGTGGTGGCAGTGGGATCCGTACTTTTTTTTTAAGGGAACCATACAAGTCCAAAATAGGAAATTACTTTGATATTCCAGCATACTGCTCAATTTTCACTTTCATCCTCAAACTTTAGAAATATTCTCTTTTAGGCAAATAACTTCTGGGGCATTAGTCGAACAAAAAGTCTATGCGTACTTCTGTTTTACACGGATCTCGCACGCAAGGCACAGTTGGACTGCCATGTGGAAAAAAGGCTGGGCCCCTCTTTATACTCATTTCTAATTGATGCTAGGAGAGAAAGTGAAATTCAAATTAAAGTAAAAAATGCAACCCATTTCTTCTCCAAAAATGAAGACCCGTTCTCCAGTTGTAACAGAGAGAGGGGGTGATCTGAATCACCCGGATTCCCACCCCTACCGACGACCACCGCATCTTCTTCTTCTCCGGCGACAACCACAACCACAAAGCACTGCCGTACGCCGCTACCGTTGAACACCACCACTGTATTTCATCAGGTTTGGGTTCTTAGGTATCTCTCAAGCTTCTCCATTTTACATATGGGGAGCAGAACGTAGTTTAAAGGAAGTGGAGCACTTTATAGGAAAGTAAAACACCTTATAATATAAGTCTCTATCAGAGGCTAAACGAGAGAACCAGAGTGTAGAAGATGCCAGAGAAACAGAGTACAATATTAACGAAATCAGAGTCAAAATATTCAAGTAATTATACCCAAAAGAGCCGGAAAACACAGTACACACTGCGGACGACAACAGAAAAGAGGCTAGTGACGTTGCCGGAGAAGATCTATAGAGGTTGGATAAGTCACAGGAGAAGAATTGTCGGAGAAGAGGGGGTTAGTTTGGCGTTCATAATTGGGGGTGGTGCAGATTTGGGGACTGGTGAGCTCATTTTTCCTCTCCCTGTTTCTGATTTTGAGGGAAATCTTCCCCGGTTTTTTTTGGGGGAAAAAATGAGCGGGAATTGGAATTGAGGGTAGAGATGGGGCCCTCTTTTTTTCCACAGTGGACTGCCAACTGTGTGTGTGTGTGTGCAAGATCCGGTCAAGGGAGGCGTACCCATAGACTTTTCGTTAGTCGAATTTTACTTTCACCCTGTAACATTAGAACTTTATTTTATTGGGCAATAACTGCTTATTTTTGGTCATGTGGTCTAAAGAGTAACCCAACTTATCTAAGGAAAACAATCATATGTGACTCATGTATATGATACTTAAAGCACAAACCTGACGAAATGTCATCTTTATGGATGTTTGTTGAGGCTCAAGTCTTACGTATGACATTTTCTATCTTATTAGTTAAAGTAATCAATAGTCCATAATACCTAGATTCTATATGGCCACTTCAACCTCATTTACGAAGAATAGATTGAATAATATACCCCCTCTGTCCCATTTTGTTTATCAATATTTGAAAATCGTGTCATCGGTCAAACACTTATAACTTTTAATCTATAATTTTTTTCATGATTTTGAAAACTTCGTATTATAGAACTCATTGAGAGCTATCAAACAAGATCGATATTGATTTTTTTAAAATTCATATTAAAATATATAATCAATTGAAACTAGAAAAACAAAATGGGACGGAGGAAGTACATAAAACAAAACTTGACTTTTAATCTCAGAATGCATTCCACTAAACTGTGGCTTTTCGATTTGTGGGGCTTTTTAGTTGATGTGTGTTTGGAGAATGACCCGTTTCGAAAAACGTAAGAAATCAAATAAAAACCCAAGAAGCCTGAAAATTCCCTTAGTGGAACGGCTCTTGAACAGTATTTACTTATGTTTAGTAACAACGTGCACCCGTTTTAACTACTAAATTGAAAAAAAAAATTCATACCATACAATATCAATTAAGACCAACCAGAAATAATCATAGGGGAAATAACAAACATAAAATTTTATGGGCTAAAACCAAAGTTTCAAGGGTAGAGAGTGCAATTTAGCCATACAATTACAAGAATTTGGTGAAGAGAAGAAGACTAGAAGAGCCCAACTTCCGTCTAACTGGCATTTAGCATTGGGTTCAAGGCCCCAGATACAGCACAGCTGTTTAACGGCTGTATCTTATAGATTAGGGAGGGATCCAAAGTCCACTCCACTCAACCAAAAACATTCCGTTAATTTAGAGAGAGCGAGAGAGAAAAGGATAACCACGTAGCCTAGTTGGATAAAGTGATTGAGATAAGATTTTATTTTTTCTCTGTGTATGAATTTCTCAGATTCGAATCTCTCCCATGCCATTGAGAGCGTCTTTGGCCAACTAGTCGTCTAGATGGTGCTGTGGGTGACAGTCTATTTTATTCGGACAGAAATTATAGCTCAACCGAACATTTCATAGTTGATAGGAAATCCTAATGGCCACGCGCATGAGAGTTGCTATGCCAGTGGCTCCTTCCCATACTATTTTGCAATTAAAAAAAAAGAGAGAGAAAAGGACAAGAGTTGGAAGCATAAAACGTGAGGTGAGATACAGAGGGGCTAATTTGTTTGCTGTGACCTTTGCGTACGTGCGCACAGCTCTACTTTCCCCATTTCCCCACCACTGCCCCCCACTACTTACCTTCAATTGGGCCAATGGAGAAAATTTTGGGTGCAAATTGGGTATATGGCACGTGGTGCCCTTGCACCACATCCGAGCCGTCTATTCAATGCATGGACGACTCGAATTAAAGGGAGAAGAGAGAGTGTGCTAAAGGGAGGAGAGAGGGTGTTCGGATCCGAGCCGTCGGTTGCATTGAATGGACGCTCAGATGTGATGCAAGGGCGCCACGTGGTACCCAATTTGCACAGAAAATTTTCTCGGGCCAATGACATTTCATAGTACAGTGATACTTTCCTTTTTTTATAAGGGACAATCAATGTGGTTTGTAAATTAGAAAATCCTTTTAGTAAAACCGAGAAATTAGGATCTTCTCCGGTCTCTGGACGGTCTTGTTCAAGTTGTTTTCAGATCCGTTTTGATGATCTACATCATGATTATCTTAGACCTCGACGAGAATATGCGCACGGTAATATACATGTTAATCGAATGTCGATTATTTTGTTCTCAAACACATTTGACAGAAAAATAGGATTTTATCTAGTGCTGGAATATTTTCTAAGGCAAATTTGTGTTGAGAACTCATTAAATAATATCCAATTAACATCAATTTTGGTGCACCAAATGTTCTCGATGAGATCTAAATTATCAACAATCTAAATCATCAAAACAGACCCACAAAGAGTTCAAAAATAACACGAACATGATCATTCATTATCTTAAAGGGCCGGAGAGAATCCTAATCATAAAACAAAATAGGGATACCATCATACCAAGTTCATGAAAAATGCTGAATAAAAAAGTTTCTGAATAACTATAAATCTTGATATAGAATAAGGCTGAGTTTCCCATGTTTCCCATTTGCTAAAATGATAAACTCATAAAATCAAGTGGGTGATTTTAGCAAATAAGAAAATCATACGCTAAAATCAACCCACTTTCCTTTGCTAAAATGAGTTAATTTTAGCACCTGATTTTCTCATTTGTTAAAATTATGCACTTAATTTTATGAATTTTCCATTTTAGCAAGTGGGAAACTTAGCCTAAGTAAATACTAAAATTTGTTGAATGGCAATTTGAACACTTGATTTGCTCATTTTGAAGGCACCAATTGGGTGCTTTGTGAATCACAGGTAGTTTAAATTTCTGAATAATTCAAGTATAAGGAAATGTATATTTGACGATGATTCGAAATTTACATAGATTCAACTTGATTAATCGTTCTAGGGTTAGTTCTTCAATGACAATTATCAGTGGAATCTCATCGTCATTTAAGATCCCTTCCCTTGAGGTGTTCCACAAAATTGACTTATCCTACTCTGCTAATGGGTTTTTTGACTTTTTGAGACTTTTTTACTTGATGAACTATGAGAGAATGACCTGCTTTAAAAGACTGAATAAACTAAAAAAGTCAAAAAGTCCCTTAGCTGAACGGTAATTGGAAATAAGTCATTAAAAAATTAACTTACTGAGTGAAATTGAGTCGATGTATTACAGTATAACAAAATAATCTGTCTCGTAAAACGTAATAATTAAAATTTTGAGAGTAAATTAATTTTATAAAATCCCGTAATACTTTTAAAAGCGTACAAATTTTAAGAGTAAATCATTTTTATAAAACTATTATAGTACTTACAAAGTGTACACATCTTGAAATCGGTTACTTTGTAGTTAGAGGTTACAATAGAGACAAAATCGTTAAGCATATTAAAGTACTACCACTACAACAAATTTTATATGAATGTTGGAACTATCTTACCCGTATATTTTAATCACATGGCTAAACTATTTATTATCGAGATGGCCGGTTGAGATGCGATTTTTCTTTGTCGCCCAAATCCTTCTAGTATTTTCGAGCAATAACATCCTACTCATCTTCCATTTTTTTATTTTGATTTATCGGTTCATAATATGTCAGTCAATTTATGCGCACTTTAACTATTCTTGCCTCCAATCCAATCAAATACTTAATCTTCCATTTAAGACCTGAAAGTGACTGAAATACCAAATTCTCCGTATTTTATCCTCCCAGCCCCCATGCCCAACCATCTCCAGCCTGTCTTCTTCTCTCTCTGTCAACACACGTTCTCTCCCTATATATCACTCTCTCTCTCCACTCCCCATCACAACCACACTTCTCTCTCTCTCCCCAAACCCATAACAACTTCTCCTTTCCTCCACACAGAGAGAGAAACTCAAATCCTCAACCACAATAGGAACCCTTCAGTACCCATGGATCCCTGCCCCTTCATCCGAATCCAAATCGGATCCTTAGCTCTAAAATACCCGGTTTCACTCAAACCCGCTTCCTCCACTATCCACCCGTCCTCTTCCCCTTGCTTCTGCAAAATCAAGCTCAAAAACTCCCCTTCACAAACCACCTCAATCCCATCTCCACAACCCACCTGCTTCACCCTGTCGAAAACCCAATTCGATAAACTGGTCCACAAATCGAACGGGCTCTTGAAACTCGAGATTTATACGGGTCGGATGGGGAACAGTTGCGGGTTTAGCTCGGGTAAGCTTTTGGGTACGGTTGCGGTGCGTTTGGATGGTGCTAATAGAAATGTTGTGGTGCAAAATGGGTGGGTTTTGGTTAATGGAGGGGGAAAGGGGGATAGGAAGAGGGAGGCGGCCATGCAGTTGCATTTGAGTGTGAAGGTGGAACCCGACCCGAGATTTGTGTTTCGGTTCGGTGGGGAACCCGAATGTAGTCCTCAAGTGTTTCAGGTTAATGGGAATGTGAGACAGCCTGTTTTTACTTGCAAGTTCAGCATCAGAAACTCCGGTGACCACGTTCTTAGATCCAGGTTAGATTTCTGTGACTACATTCGTGGGATTGTATTGAAAAGATACCACCTCCGTCCGGATTTGTTGGTCCACAAGCATACTTTTTCAAGTCCGAAAATATTTGTCTATTTGCAAAAGTTAAAGGGTAAAGTATAGAGAAAGTATACAAAAAGTGATGGAAAAAAAACAATGAAAAAAAAATTGGAATCCTGAACCAACAAATCCGAACGGAGGGAGTAATTTGTTTCTTTATTTTATTTATGTTGGCTTAATTTATTTTTGCTGTCCAATCCATAAGTTTTAGTACATGTGTTTGTATGGACAAAAAGAACGGTTTTGGGGCAATTAGTGAGTGAATCTCGGCCGTGGATGGAAGAGTTTTTCACGGAAGGATTTTATCTAAAATCCAGACCATTAATCAAAACAGAACTCAGTAGTGACCAAGGTCCCCCGAGTCTCAAAAAAAGAAAAAAAAAAGAAGCAGATCCTCTTCGGTACTACTTTTAAATGGGAGGAAATAGTCCAAATCAAGATCGTCTATTGCTGCCATCAATATTTTGGATTCATTGAAAAACTGAATTCCTTGAAAAACTCCCCGGTAAGAGTTAACTCTTCCAAGAAAGAATTTCTCAGTAAATCCTTACCATTAATTGCAACGATTGATGGACCAGGTTGTAACTGTCCCCTTCCGTTCAAATTCAAGACCGGAGAGGATTCCCGAAAGAATGTAGAAAAATGAATTTGTTCGTATTTGTTAAAAGGAAAAAAAAATCATTGTAAAAACTGAAATATGTTCATAGATTTCCCAAAATTTGGTTTGTGGAAAATTTAAAACAGAAAGTTCTTAATTTTGTGGCAATGTTAGATTTGGGTTGTTCATGAATTGTGATCTAACGTTTTGCATTGTTGATTTCTTTCCTTGTAAACAGGTCATCACTATTAGAGCCAAGCACCTCATTGAAATGGCTAAATTCACTCAAAACGGGCAACAAAGACCAACCCGTTAATGAAAGAAAAGGGTGGTCCATTACAATCCACGACCTATCCGGGTCGCCCGTAGCCGCAGCCTCAATGGTAACCCCATTCGTCCCTTCACCGGGTAAGGACCGGGTCAGCCGGTCCAACCCGGGCGCATGGCTCATCCTCCGACCCGGTGACAACACGTGGAAGCCTTGGGCCCGCCTCGAGGCGTGGCGCGAGCGTGGTAACCACCTCGGTTACCGCTTCGACCTGCTCCCCGATGCGGCCCCCACAGGCGGCGGGGGTGCCGTCGTCACAGTCGTTAACTCCACTCTCACCGCCAAAACCGGCGGCAAATTCACCATCGACATCGGTGCCGGCCAATCACCGGCGTCCAGCCGGAGCAGCAGTTTCGATCTCGGGTCAGGCGATGAGTCCGGGTCGGGTTCCGGGTCGTGGGGCGAGTTGTTGTACAGGGGTTTTGTGATGTCATCAACAGTGGAAGGCAGCGGGAGGCCGTCGGAGGTGGAGGTAGGGGTGCAACACGTTGCGTGCACGGAGGACGCGGCGGCGTTCGTGGCGGTCGCCGCAGCGATGGATCTGAGCGTGGAGGCTTGCCGGCCGTTTAATCAGAATCTGCGAAAGGGTTTGAGGGAGTTGAGGCGGCAGCAGAGCGGGGAGTTTGTCGTTTGATGAAGGTTCCCTTGTCGTTTTGGTCGAATTTTTTTGTATTCTTTCATGATTAACCAAACGGCGATTTTTAGCTGTTTTTCCATTGGTTTGCTGTGTACAGTGAGTTGACACACATTTTTTGGTTGCAATTTATTTATGGAATTTTGTATTCATCAAATCATTTGTATATTCATAAAATAAATTTTGTGATTTTTCTTTTGTGTTGTACAATATTATTGGGAATCATAATTTGGTGACCTGTTCGCTGAGATATATAACTCAAATACTAATAAATGTAATTGAGTAGTTCTATGAAATATTTTATTAATCCACGTACTCATGAACTCGAAAAATAATTCAGTGATTTTTCTTATGTGCTGTATAATGTACATTGTTGGGATCCTATGTCGGTGAGCTGTCTGGGACAAATAATGACACTGAAAGGTAGCATTGTTTGATAGGAGTCCATGAGAATTGTTGCCAGTTGTCTCGAAAAATATGAATTATTGTATGGTAAATTAAACCCCATTGATTTCTTGGATTTTTATCACTCGTTGTCTTTTTTTTTTTTACTTCTATACTCACTCGAAAAATGTTTCAGTAATTGGAAATTTTGGGTAATGGATTTAGGGATGGCAAAGGGGCAGGTTGGGGCGAGTTTTGATGATTCTGGTCCTAATCCTAAAATTTCTAAACGACCCCTAACCCGACCGGGTAATTTATGGGTATCACCGCCCCTATCGGGTATTGGGTTTACCCGCCCCGCCCCTATTTTTTTTCACATATTAAGAAAGTACTCCAGTATTAGTGAGCACAAATGGTAAAAGTTCATAAAATAAGTAAATAACTATTACAATTTAATCAATATCTACAATCTAATGTTGTATTTTATAGGGGTGAGTAAAATAACCGTCAAACCGTGTTATATGGTTTGGTTTGTGGATTTATGTCGATGTTTCCGGTGCTAAACCAATCCGAACCATTTATATTTATATGTATATGTAATCTTTTTCTCCATAGTATATTAATTTCCAAACCTAATACTCCACTCCACCACCTTACTCTCACTTCCAAAATTAAGGGAATTGAATTTCACACCCCCCATTTCAACATCTACACCCCATTTTTGTTTTTATTAGGGTGAAATTACTGAATACCCCTCCATTTTATAATCCCTTGGGGGGTGCAAATGTTGAAATAGAGGGGTATTTCAGTAATTTCACCATAATAAAAATAAAAAGGGGGTGCATAAGTTGAAAATGGGGGTGTGAAATTCAATTCCCAAAATTAATACCCTAAACTTCTTTATGATAACTTTTTTTTTTTTTTTGAAAGGAAATTGTAGATTTTTCATTATCACAAGAATAGGGTATAAGAACAGATTACACATCATACAAACCCAAGAAAAACTTGGACTACAATGTGACAATAACGCACAACCCCATCCGACAATGGACCAACGCGATGCCAAACAAGCAAGAAAACCACGAGCCGATCCGGGGATGTTGCCATTTCTGGACATTACGATCCCCACCACACACGGCCGTGGCCGGCAAGCGCAACAGAACCAATCTACAACCCCAGCAACAGAGGACACCTCCGGCTAGACACCAACTACGAACAACAGAAAAAACATTATTCCCACCATCCCACCCACCGGATCTGGGGAAACCAGACCAGGACCAACCGGTACAAACAAAACACACCCTAAATCACCCAACCTCCTTATTAGCTCCACCACAGACCACATCAGCCGGAGAACCTGAGCGTAGATCAAGGAGGAGACGGGCCGAAACCACCCACGAACCAACGGCCGGAGCAGCTCACTCGCCGGAGCTCAGCATCACTTGAACCCCTCAGGGCGGGGACATGGTGACCGGAGGGAGAAAGGTGGAGGAAGTGAGAAGGGGAAGCAAAAGGAAAAGGGCCGGGGGGGGAGAGGCGGAGGAGGAAGAGCCTCCTCTCCCCGATCGAAAAACCAGATCTGGAAGAAGAGTCGCGAGAGAGAGAGAGGGGGGGTATTCTAGAGAGAGAGAGAGGTTGGGTTCATACCTGTGAGATGGTGCTTATCGAAATTATTTGGCTTGTTGATGAAGCTGTTCTTTATGATAACTTATTCCTACAATTTCTTTACACGAAAAAGTACAAGGCTTGGGTTTAGTCAATTGATTTCCTATTTCTCGGTAGCTAATTTTCTTATCAAATAACATATTCCATGATATTTTACTTTTCTTTTAGTTGATTGATGGTGGTGAATTTTGATGATTTTAATAGCATTAGTTTTAATTTTAATAACGTAAATTATTTACGAAGATGATACCTCAACTACAAGCAAACCGTGGTTCAAACCGAAACTGAACTGGTTTGGTTCTATGAATTTTATGGGTTGGTTTGGTTCTCCAAATTCATAATCCGTATATGGTGGTTTGGTTCTTGGTTTTCTACGAACCGGACCAATCCGATCCATGCTCACCCCTAATATTTTAGTTGTAAAAATAAAATTATAAGAATACAAATAAGATTGGATGCATATAAGGAGAAAATATAATGTCATATATATGTATGTCGGGGCGGGTATATTGGGGCGGGATGACCATACGCCTGCCCCTACCCTACCCCTGACGGGTTTTCTAAAATCACCCCCTACCCCTTACCCAATAAAATAGAAAAAAAACCTACCTTATCGAGGCAGGGTAGTATGGGTTCGAGGCGGGATGGATTGAATTGCCATCCCTGTTATGAATTATTGTCTACTGCATTGTCATGGGTTTCCATTCAAGTCATGGGTTTCCATTCAAGTCAATGGGTCCTTCAATAATTAAATGCCGTTTTACCGAGACAAACAACGGATTGTTACTTTATGTGACATGTTTGAATCCATACTTATTTTCAAGTTTTTTGAAGTAAAAGTTGAACAATCAAATTCGGAGCCAAATGAATGATTAATGGTTGAACAATGACTTCTTGACATATATAAAGCAAGATGTTTTTTTATAAGATTAGTAACGAACAATCATGTAGAAATTTTAGAAAACGAAAACTCGTCGAGGTCAATTATAAAAGAAAAGTGCAAATATTTAGACTTTTGTGTTTATGTTAGAAGCTTTGTGAATATATTATGCTACAAGCATGCTTAATGGAGAATGTTTAAACTTTTATGTTTAGTATTTTTTTTATTACATTTTATTGTGAATTTCTTTTAGTTTATTGTTAAAGGTGCCTTGAATGAAATTGCTGGCTCTGCCACTTAAAGAGGATACTTTAGTCGATAATTGCATGAAGTGGGGGATTAAGATTAACAATACCACTTCTCCCAATAGTCCAAGACTACTTTACCAAATCAAACAAAGAATTAGTGGTCCAACGGTATTGGGTTTCCAAAATCATTACCAGATCATTGTATCAAACATGCCTTAATGTAAAGTCAGGCTTTGACGTACGCTTTGTTTATATGTTAAAAAGGAATTATACTAACCTTGTTTAACTATTTTGTGGTCTTTAAAAAAAATCATCCAGACATTAATTTTGTGGTGCAAACTGTTTATTTTCTATACTATTTGTTCCATCATTTATGTAAGTTATTCGGATACCGATAAAATCGATCGGGTGGTAGTCTAGTTGCCAAAGTGAGTGGGATAATATTCTCCTCCCTCCTCATGCATGGACCTCCCATGTTTGAATCCCTCACATGCCATTGCTGGGATTTGTGTGGATTTGTGTGGAGCCTTTGGCCAACTAGTCGCCTAGGTGGTGTTGTGGTGTCGGTCTGTCCTATTCGGATAGTAGCTATGGCTCAACCGAACATTCCACAGCTGGTCGGGAACCCCAATAGTCACGCCCATGGGGGGTTGCTACGCTGGTCGCCCCTTCCCACCCTTTTTGTAGTTCAAAAAAATAAACTAATCAGTATTTGTCTATCTTGGTAATAAAAACTAACCGTACTGAGCATATATATGGCCACTTGCATATACTCCCTCTATCCCAAAATGTTTGGCACACATCCACTATTCACACGTCTCGAAAAATCATCTATATTTTTTAAGGTATAATGAATTATGTATGCAATATGAATCTTGTTTAATAGATTTTGCTTAGTTTTATTAAACAAAATTTTCAAATCTTAAAGAGTAGTATAAATCATAAAATAAAGATAAGTTTTTGAGAGGTGTGAATAGTGCTTTTGGCCAAACATTCTGGAACGGAGGGAGTATATAATGTTGTTGATGATAATTGCTCAAGTATATACAGAAAACTTAATCTCAAGGGGTTTTGCCTAGTGATAAAAGACTTGAGACTTGGGGGCATGCTTTCCCGAACTGATGTTCAAAACATCTCAGGTGCTATCAAGTACTCCTTTGGGATTAGTCATACAAAGTTTTGCTCTCACTTTAAATGGGATTCTGCTAATAGACGGTGAGATTGGTCTCTCAAGAATCAAGATTAGTAGAGGTGAACGCTAGCTAGCTTGGCCCGGAGCTTGGGGTCAGTCCCTTTCCAATCCACATCCTAAAATACGGACCTTGATGAGCCCCAAATATTGTACATATCCGGGCTCATCTAGCTCATTTAGTTCACACATGCACGCGTTTTAGCGCTTGAAATGATTGATGTTGCGCGAAGCGTGTTTTTGTAGTTTCAGGTTAAAAC
>JAXBDA010009319.1:0-12797 GCA_036023075.1 Gaultheria prostrata
TTCTAGTCGCGGACGCTGGAGCTCCCACGGCTGTGCTCTCCTTTTTAATTCATATTTAATCAGTTAGTTTAGTAATTCTCTAGTTAATCAACCAAAGTGGAACAAGGGGTGGCTACCTAAGAGCCAAGTTAAAATAAATTCAACACTTTTGAGTCACACCGTCGTCTGTCTCTGTGGTTCGACTCCGGTACTTCTGGATTATTGTGCTACACTGATTGGTAGTCCTTCGCTTGGGACATGTTTTTGAGTCTTAATTTTATACACCCGGTCGGTCAAGCAAATATATACAATACATACTTTTCCCTCAGATTCTTGTGTGGGATTTGTGTGTGTGTGTGACTCGGAAAGCACAACAGTGTTGGTGGTCAGGCTGTGGCGGTGCTCTTCAATGGTGTCTTTTCGGGAGGTATCCTTGTTAGCCATTCTTGGTTTGCGGTGGATCGGCTAGTGCTCCAATCGATCGGTTGGCTTTGCCATTGAGCTGCAGCGACTATTGGTTGGCTATTGGGCGGCACTTCGGCGTGGTCCTCTGATGGCAGCGGTTGGGTTTCTAGTTCAGGGATGTTTAGGCGTTAGGGTTTTTGTAGGTGTTTGTTTTGGGTTGTGTTGGTTTTGTCTGGACTTGCTGTTGGGCCTAGTCCATTTTAGGTGCCCTCCTTAGTTGGTTTCTTGCCATCTTTAGAATGGGTCTTGGGTGGCTTTTATGCCACTGTGCTCAAGTCCACTTAATGTTGGTACTTCGTGTTCATGATTATAAATTTTCTTTGCCGATCAAAAAAAAAAAAAAGACTTCTATGGCGAGACTTTGATTGTGTTTGTCATATATAGATACTTTGTGCTATTCATAGGCAAGTGGTTTTTTGGTGTCTTTCAAATCTTGAAAAGAGATTATGCAAGAGTGTTAGGATCTCCGGTGAGTTGTGAGTACTCAATTGCTCTTGGTATCTCTTTGTTTTGAAATTCAAGGATGCTTCAATTTGTGGAGTGACGGATATAACCGGCTTCATTAGTTGTAATCTTAGTCCTTGTTTTAGTGAATCCTATCCCACTCTTCACCTGTAAAATACACCTTGCTTCTCCAATTGTTTGCTGGCATGGGCCAAGCTAGTTTGCTTCTCCAATTGTTCTCATTCTTTTGTTTCGATCCTCATACGAGCCAATTAGCTCAAGACATTACACATTGTATATGAATTCAAAACATAGAATTTATATTCGAATAAACATAGACAATTGCATATACTAAAGAGGTCTTTGCATTTCTAACCGTTCGTAGTTATTATACAATCAAAATCACAACAAGACGCTCGAATACATCTTGGGGTCAGAGAAGTGTATACCCTCACAAAACAATTCCTTTTTACATGACAAAATAGAACAATTACTTGCAGCATCATTCAAGTAGTTACATCTTCTCAATCTTTTCAATGAAGCTGAGCATTGTCTTCTGGCCTTTCTGATCTGTTTAAATGTGAAACCCAGAAATGCAAATCAATTACCAGTTCATGTATGTGACATTTGACAGTTGACACTAACGAAACACCGGTGTAAATCTTCCTTCAAACAAGTAGACGAAAAAATATGAAATTACTGCTCATTTGACATGTTTTGATATGTGATATTGCTTCAAAATCATGGCATTTATCAGAAACAGTTAGACTGCAAGTTTAGTGATGGCCTGTAAGGTTCAGCCTCCGTATTGTTCTATAAGATCTTCAAGAATGGTTTCCACATTTTAATCTCTTTAAAATGCATTTAAGTCCCTCCTTTTTCCAACTTATGCCTAAAAAAACACAATCACCATTTACTGAGTGTAAATATCGAGATTTTCGACATGACAGAATGTCGAGAGATTTGTGTAATACTAACCAAGTCTTGCTACCGTGTGTCCTTTGGAATGATGAATCACCAACGGATCCTCAAATGATTCCACCAACTCAAGCCCGGGTTCTTTAAAATAATCTGCGTCACCTGTAAATTGGACGTAAGATATTGAAATGCATTAGTACCAATTTAGTCTTGGAAATGTGGTTCAAGTTACAGACTACAGTTCCAACACCGAAATCAGGGATCTAGGGGACGTGTAGCCGTGTAGTGAGCTCCCTTGGCCGACCGACGGTCCCGATAAATTGGGTTTAAATTAAATGTAAAAATGTCTTTTTAAAATGTGTAAGATGATCCGGACCGTTAGGTTGCTGATCGGACGGTTGAGGAAGCTTACTATGCGTCTATAATGAGCCCCTCA
This sequence comes from Gaultheria prostrata, assembly GCA_036023075.1. NCBI lineage: Eukaryota > Viridiplantae > Streptophyta > Magnoliopsida > Ericales > Ericaceae > Gaultheria > Gaultheria prostrata. The sequence continues at coordinate 2,243 of JAXBDA010009319.1, forward strand.
CTACAGGGCCCCGGATCCAAAAATCAGCACCAAAACAAGGAATTACCTATAATGTGGAGGGAAGGGCACTTGATAGGAGATGAAAATGCATTAGCAGCCAGTTTCGGGCAATAAAATTTGGATACGGATCCACCAAACTTGCCCCCTGACATTATAATCACATACTTAATCTTTGGAACCTTTGTCAGTGCCACACCTTCTGATTGCATTCCTGGCAATGCTGCAGATATAACAGCGCCCTGCAATTCATTATCAGCAAAATTAATTGACAAACTCATAGAACTAAGCATAAGAGTAACGACTTTTTAAAACTAAAGAAGAATGATTGGACGAAAATTGCTGTGGCATTTCATTGGGACTCATAGTTGCAGGAATGACATTGTCAGGATGAATTTTTATTATCATAGGAGTGGAGACATATATAGGACATTGATGAACAAAAAATTGTAGTATTCCGAAAATCGAAAAAAAAGGTTAATCAACCGGCTTCTCTCTAGTTTTGGAATAACTGTTTCGGTCAGTTTCAGAATGTTGGGTTACATTCTGAACGTATTATGTAGACCTCGTCGAGTAATTATTCCAACCAAAACTCATCTCAATCAGTGGTTCGATTAACATGATTTCAAAATAAATTCTACCTTGACCAAAAAAAAAAGAATGAAATATCTGATTGGAAGTCATTCATCTAAAAAGACTTTTTGTTTGGTTGAGTTTCTTGACGAGTTCTACAATGTGAACGGTATTTGATCATCTAACATCAACTATCTACCTACCTGGGAAAAACCCATCAGACCATCAAAAGGTCCATGCTTGATCATAAAATCTTCAATGTAAGCAACACCTTCTTCAAAATTATACACCTTCTGATAATCCTATTACACAAAACACAAGAAGTTAAAACATTATGCTCTGAAGCAATATTATGAGATTCTGAAATCACCCAAACACCAAAAAACCAAATTTATATAGATAAAAACTAGACATGGAATTACTATTAACACACTTTTACATATTTCAATAAAATTTATTTCGAATTCTGAATTCGGAAAATAAATGGCTCTCAAACAGCTGGGAGACTAATGAGGGAGTATGTTTATTTACCTCGCTATACTGAAACCACTCGTAAAAAGGAGGATCGTAGAAGCCTTCAACATCGGATTTGCCTGCGGCCGGATATGGGCCATTAGTGAAGACGAGGTCTAATTTCCCGAGCAACGCCTCCGGCCACCGTCGGAGCTGTGTCTGGAGGACTTCGGCACTGGTTCTGAACCCATGGAGGCAGAGGAATCTGGGTTTTTTATGGATTCGTTTTGGCATCCAACTTTTTCCGATTTTCCATATTTCCTGGGAAATAAAAATTGGTGGGGGGAATAATAAGTAACCCAGATTGTACATTTGTACAGTATGTGTAACACTAACCCCTAATCATGCGGAACCAAGGCGGGTGCTGTGCGCACCGTGATGTGCTATACAAGTGCGGTGGCGGCACTCTGGTAACGCTTCGATGATCGGAAACGTTCAGTAGAATAAGCATGCCAAAAATCAATTCGATCGGATATTATTTAGTGTTCTATCGGAACACATGTAACTTAACAATAATGGGTTCTAGTTGTTTGATCTAGTGTTTCAGATCAATTCTTTTTAAGATAATAATGTTTGATGAGGCAATTAATAATATTCGAACGAGCTGATTTTTGGCACACTTCTTCTACTCTACGAGCTCTACGCAGTGAATATTTCCGATCATCGGAGAACCGCCGCCACGGGTGCACAGCACTCAGCACCAAACTACACAGCACCCCCCTGGTTTGCTAATCATTTTAGTGTTTTAGCATGTGTAAGACATATTTACATTTTGTGTCCATTTAAAGTTTTCCTTTAGATAAAAGTCAAGAAAACGGTTTTGTAATTGGTTAAAACAGTCATCTTCTTTCTGATTGCACTTCTATTTTAATATTTGTTTATTAAGATTTACAACAGCAATAATCTTTCATGTATAAGAAAATTGAACAAGTGATGAATACGGAAAAAAAAAAAGTGCAGATATGAATTAGAGGAATGTGAAAATTAGTACCAAAAATTTTGGATTTTTTTGTTTTTATTTACTACCTCTTTTTTTGGGTCATTTTGATGAAGAATAACGTAGTTTTGTATATTTTAAAATTTTTTTGTAGATAGTTCAAAAGTTCTAAGTACTTAGATTTTTCGATTATGTGCACAACTAAGAAAATAGACCAAAAATTGAAGAAAGAATATATTTGTTTTTTTATCTGCTAATTCCTCTTACAATTATTTTTTTTAATCAAATAGTAATCTTGTAAATTTGTGTCTATGAAGGAAAAAATAAAAGGATATTGACATACAGGAGACGGAATGAAATAGCTTGTATATATGTATATATTTTTGTCATTTGATTCAATAAAAGAGAAAGATATTGAATTAAAAAGGATTGCGAGATTCGGGGAGTTATAATAGGTTCTAACATGCATATCCTTCGATTCTATCCTTTGGCTCGTTCGTTCTCGGATGGGTTTGGTTTGACACCAGCCTTTTGGGGAAAGTGGTTGGTAACGGATACATTTTTTGGGTGACTTTATGAGTTTCATTTATGGTACTGTAGCAGACCTCAGCATTTTTTGTCTAGGCTTTGTAGAGTGGGTGCATCGCTATTTTCACAAACAAACAACTTCACTCATCAGACCATTGAAGCATTGTTTTCCCTATGGTGTGCTGGTGTTTTGGTTAAACAGGAGCAAGAGACATTTCAACAACATTATCTATTGGATGGTCTCCTCCAAATCTGGGTTACCTACAGCTTCAGGAGCTGAATTTTGGGCCCTCAGAAATGGTTTAAAAATGGCAGTAGATCTTAACATAACGGGCTTCGAAAAGTGGAAATGGATGCATCATTGCAAGTGGTTTCGTTAATTTCTAATCAGTCCAACAATCATCCTCTTAGCTATATTATTTGTGATTGCATACGACTTTTAGAGAGTAGCGGAGTCACTATCCGCTATGTTAGAAGAGAAGCTAACCGAAGTGCTGACATGCTCGCCATGAACTCTTTTTAATTTATGTAATTTTTCATTATGTTACTCTAACAGAACTTTCTTTATTCTTGTTGCAACAATTAGCTGATGACTTGAATTCGATATGCTTAGTTCTTTGTAATATCGTCTTTTTACCACACACAAAATAGGTTTTAACAATAGAAAAAAGACAACTTTTTTTGCCTTTCTTCTTTTTATTTTAAAAAATGACCAAACACTGAATTTTTTCAAAAAAGTAAATTTCCTGAAAAGAACAGGACTTTTACCTTATCAGCGATCTCAATTATAACCTAGACTAGATGACATGTACATAATTAACCATTTTTTGTCACCTTCTGATTGATGGGTTTCATCGTTAATGTTTCCCTTTCTAAATAAATCATACCAACTGTATTCTTTTTGTCCCACCATCAAGTTCCACCTTTAATAATTTAAGGTGCTACTTTTAACATTTGTATAGCTTTATTTGACACCACTAATATTTCTTTGTAGACCCGGTAAGTAAAATTGGGGCACCGATACCCTAATACCACTTTGGTACACCACAGCCGGATCCCTAATATGGTGAACAAACTAATTAATTTCAACTTACTTCCCCTATTGTTTCTCTCTCTATAACCGAAGTGCCAGAAGCTAGGCCATTGGTTGAGATATTTCCAGACTGTCTCCCTGCAGTTAATTAATTGTTTTACCCGTTAGTAAATAAATGCAGAAAATAGAGACGAAAATTATGATCTTGCATTAATCAGGTAACAAAACTGGAAATATATAACATATTACAAAAAAAGAAAAAAAAACAAACGATAGGTCGACAAAAATAGAATTTGAAAAGCAAACCAAGGTCTATGTACAATTTGCACCCATTTGAATGACCTTTAATTCATGGCATTTTCTACAAAAAAATCATTACTTTTATTTGAATGAAATCACTATATTCATATGGTACGAATTTTTAAGAAAAGGTTATGAATTCTTACGTTAATGTTATCAATTTTCACGCAAATTTTACAATTACAAATTGTTCTACATATGTTATTAATATCAAAACGATCCAACAGTACACACCCAAATAGGTGTGTCTGTCATAGCATTCCGAAATGAAAAAATTAAAATCAAATTAAAAAGTGCTGCAGTTTCATTTATGTATAAAGTTATTTTGCTGGTAAAATTCTTTATCAAACATTAAGTAAATAAATAAATCAAAGCAAAGAGATTAGACCTGCTAAAGCATCAAGAAATGTTGATTTTCTAGAACCAGTGGGTCCTGCAATAGCCAACACCTCTCTAGGCTCCCCATGCCCAGTGACGCCCTTCCGCCCTAACATCTCACCACCACCGCCACCGCCATATCGATGTTCATTAAATCTCACCATACGATGAGGTGGAAATATTGGCCCAGTACTGAAGGGGAGATTTGACTTGGTCTTGTTAAAAGGAAAATCATTTTCATTTGAACCCAAGCTTTCCATTTTGGGATCATAAACATGAATGTTGGTCCTTTTGCTACTGGCTTGGCTTTTTCGTGTCGGGCATGCGATTGGGATTGATATTGGGCTCGGACTTAGTGTCCATTTAGGTATTTGAGCATACATTTTCAGAAAAGAGAGAAAAAGAGAGGTGTATTATTTGCACTCAATAGTCAATGGTGTATGAACGAAGATCACTTTTGAGAACAAGGGTATTTATAGGCTCTCTTTAATACTCCTATATACATGCTATAGCTTTGGATTATTGTATTCATGTCATTCCACTCTAATTTATCATTTTAACACATATTAAAGTATATTTCTTTGCATACCCATATTAGAAAATGCAATCTGATGTCACCGTTCGAGTTGTGGGATATATTCCCTCCAGAGAATCTTGATTTTGCTGGTAATAACTATGGGTGCGCCATTTATTTTTTTTATCAGCAAAGGAGATATATTGATCAGTAGAGAGAAACCGTATAGTGAAAGCCAAATCGCTACACTGAGAGGCCTGGAGGCCAGCAAATGGATACACCATTTATTGTACGCCAAATGTGCATTGTACGGTATGAGACCTATTTTGATCTAAACATATGATCAGAGCCGTTCAATTTGTTTAAAACTTATTTTTAATAGATCTACATAAAAGTTGTTTCGGATATCGGCAAGGGCTTGATTGGTTTTGTCGCTGAACTCGCATGGCAAAATTTAAATGAATCGATCGATCCAACCTCTACCCATATCTAAATGAGGTGGTTTTTTACAAGAATCTTTTGCCCAATATTTGAAAAAAATAAAACTGCTTCAATTATATATTAGTGCCTCACTCACAATCTAGTGTATATTTAGTGTCTACCAAATGATGTATTCATAGTTGGGCTCCTACATAATCTATGATAAAGGTTTAATTTGAATTATAAAATATATTTTTTATCCCATTCCATTCTGATTTATCATTGGTGACGTTAAAGTGTAGTATTTTATTATGGGCCAATAGATTATAATGCAATCTGATCTCACCATGTAGGATATATTCCTTCCAAGAGAATCTTGTTTCAAATCATGCAGAGCAGTCTACTAATGTAACCCCACTTCACAACCCCATTGACTTGGCAAGACATTGACCTCTCATCAAATCTAAGGTTGTGTCGATGTCGTAGTTAGTGTTGTTTTTATTTGTGTTTTATTTAAGGGTGTTGTTAACGTGTGTCCATTGATAAGGTTGGAATTAAAGGGAGACAAGTGGTGGCGGCCTCCACTACAAAGTTTTAAAAAACAGCAATTATTATATAAAAAATAAAATTTCATCCCTGAATTATAATAGATTTGTCATCCCTAAATTTTGTAAGTACATATATTTTTGTCACCATAAAGAAAAAATCTTGGCTCCGTCCCTGTCTAATGGGCAAACAATAAGCACACAAACAAATAAAGAAAATACACATTCCAATACACATGTTACACTTTTCAATAAACTTTTACATATTCCTATATATACTTTTCATGCATTTCAATATACTTTTTCAACCTTAAAATATTGGACACACGTTACCATTGTACAAAGTTATAGAATTCTTAGAACATCCTATAGAGTTGTAAAAGTATCCGCAGAATAAGCAATTCACGAAGTATGTTTATGCCGATATATTTTTGCATACATATTCACAATTAATATTTTCTTGTTTACATTTTAGAAGGAATCTACGTTACAATAGTTATCGTGCCACGACTACAGTACTAAGATTTTGATTTAGAATAATTTGGGATGATGTGTTCCTTATGCGAAATTACAAAAAGAGAAAGAAAAATGCAAAACGAAAGGAATCTGGAAGAAAGAGGTAGAAAAAGAGGTACAATTAATATTCACCAGTCGTGAGCAATTGGATTCCATGTGAAAAAGAGCTTTTTTACCTAACCTTGTAACATTTATCAAAATTAATTAGTACTATTAATTCCTATTATTAAACATCACAATTTAAAGGAAAAGGAGAACTTCCAAAATCGTAAGCACAATAATAAAACAATGAGAATTTCCATTTCATTTTACTCAATCCTCCATAAATGAAAACTTTAGAACTTACAAAAATGATAAGTTTACAATCAATGCAAAATATAAAATAGAAAGTCAAAATTGAGAAATTTGTTTACGATAAAATTAAGAAGAAAACAAAAACTATCAAGATCGCAAATTAAGAAAAAAGATTCCATGTTGATGTCATAAATAAATAAATATAGTTCTTAGGTATTAGCATCGAATTGCACGGAACTTTATGCTTGTACTCTTAATGACTGTACTAGAAAATATCTACAGTTAGATTTGTAGTTGCAATCTAAAAACATCATATGAAAAAAATTGTCACAGCGATGATATTAGGTCATTATGTGCTATGATAACTGATTACGTAGATATTGTGGATCCATCAATCAATCATAAGATTGAAAAACTAAGTAGTAGAAATAAGACAATTTTAATTAGACATTCTAAGCCAATATTACCATTATGATTTCATCCTATGTGTTTTGAATCTTTATAATTTCATTCTGTAAATGGATTATGGGACCATTGTACCCTTATTAATTCCATTGTTAGTATTGTACTTGTAATTATATTTCTATAATTAGTTATACTGAACCACTATTATGGTTTCCATAATACCCGCCCTTATAATTATTAGTTGTGTCTTGTTACCAAAGTTTCGGGGATTATCAATACATCCCTAAATGGGTGTGATTCTGTTACACATCAATCTCTAAATCAATTCCACTATTCACACCACTTGATTTCTTTTTCATGACATCTCTCTCTCTCTCTCTCTCTCTCTCTCTCTCTCTCTCACACCCACACACACACACACACACATACACACACACAAACACACAGATATTACTTCTATTATTTTTTTTATCAGTAATATTCCTTCCCCATTGTGATTCGCCATTGATCAACCCAATCCCACGACACAGAGGCATTGCGAGGGATCTCCACCATCCACCGCATGCTCCATCTACTCCAATCAAACCACCCGAAATCGAAAATCCAGGCGGCGAAAGAGATTCAAAGGGTCTAGTTTCCAGACGAGTAGGAGGTGGTCGGTCTCCACACAATCATACCTAGTCTCCTATGCGGCGGAGTTAGCAATTGATGACAAGAAAAATGGTGCAGTATCGTGTCCCCTTTTTTTTTTGTATGAGGGTGGTGGGTTTCAAATCTTGTTAATGGAGGTATTTTTTTTTTGCAACTACCAAGTTTCATGGTTGATTGTTTTACCATGTCAGCTTCACCATGTTTCATGGTTCATGATGTATTTTGTACGGTGGTAGGTGATTCGTACAGTGGACATGGTTCATTAATTTATCATGTTTTCTATATTTATTGTTTTTAATCTGTCATGTTTTTTACATAGTCTAAGATGGTTCTTTAATTTATCATATGTTTTACATAGTGTAAGATGGTTCATTAATTTATCATGTATATGTGATTCGTACGGTGAAAATTATTTTTAATTTATCATATTTTTTACATAGTGTAAGATGGTTCATTAATTTATCATGTATATGTGATTCGTACAGTGAAAATTATTTTTAATTTATCATATTTTTTACATAGTCTAAGATTGTTCTTTTTTTTTTTTGCTCGGCAAAAGGAAATTTTATTAATCATTGGAAACAAATTACAATGATTAAAAGGAACCAAGACAAGAAAGCATCACAACGGAGATAGGGCATACCAATAAAGATGGACCCACAACCCCAGATAGACACGAGCCACCAAGGACCCAAGGGCAAAAACACTGAGGAAAAGTTAGCAAGAAGCCAACCCAAGAAACCCAAAAGCGCCCAAAAAAAAGACCTCCTCCTACTACAAACTACACAACTACACAAGCATGAGCCACCACTCTGAACCAACCCTTCATAGACAAATCAAATGCAGAGCAAAACTACCCTAGAAGCAGCCGCCAACTTCTCCAAATACCACATTTCCATAACCTCTTGGACATCGAACGTAAACATCAGAAGCAAACAATTGAATTCAAAAAGCTACATCACGAGCTTGACCACACTTCATCATCAAAGCATCCATGAAAAGAAGAAATCCAAACTACTAGGATCCACATGCTCTCATCAATCCATTATGAACAGCTTCAACTATAACCATGAATTATGCTGACACGAACTCCAATTAGCCAAGCCAATGGACACAAATTGGATGCAACAGAAAAGCAAGAAGCAACCATCACAGGATTTGTTTAAAAGCAGAAATCAATCACTTAACAATAGACATCAAGCAAAATGCAGAAATCAAATACCGCTAGATGGAGCCCAGATGACCGCAAGACATGACACCAAGACCGCAACAACCAACCTGCTAAAATGACCCCCAAAAACATGTATATACATGACATCCCCTACTGACCCATGATAAGATTTCCCTCCTTATACGAATTCTCCTATCCTTTGCAAAATCAAGACTGAGCCATCCTATTGATCGTCGTTTCATCATTTTCATGATAAACAACCCCCAATCTTTTACTCACATTAACTGCAGCTTCAAAGCCTTTGATGATTATATCATTCCTTCTAAGAATATCTTCTGAATTAATAGAATTAGAATGTTCACTAGTTGCCTCCCAAACCTCACCAACTTGAGTTCCTTCATCAAGAGAATCACATGTCCCTAATTTCCTTCCTTAGAATGGCCCTTTTTTGTTTTACAGTTAAAACTTTTGACCCCGAGTGGAATTTGGTCGGCTCAACATGGTTTGGCTCGATTACCTCCTGCCTATTTTGCTTTGGAATTAAATTTTTAATACCTTCCAATACCTCCACTTGATTGCTAATTTCGAACTCTGGAGTCTCACCTACATAAGACTCTTCTTCCAAAATTGTCTCGAGATTCTTGGCAACCAGCTTAGGAAGATGCACAATCCCTGAACCCCCTTCAATGAAAGGCACACTCTCATTCGTCATAACCACCAAAGCATATTTGTCACCTGTCAAATCATCACTTGGAAACCTCCTCAACATTCTCTTGTCGACCCAGAATAGCACTATTTGGTGGTTCCACCCCAGCATTCTTTAGTGGTCGCGTAACTCTCTCATCTTCCAAAGCATCTTCCTCATCATCATCCACTACATGATGGAGGTTCTGCTCCTTTTCACCATCTTCTTTCTGAGAAGTATCAACAGGGTCTAGTTGAATCATGTTTACTGGTAGGTGTTTTGGGGCCAAATCACGAATAATTTTTTCATTGAAAAAATCCTCACATTCTTCCTCCCAAACTCTAACCCTATGATTTCTACCTCTAACTGTAATATTTGTCCAATCATCAATTTTATTGACACTATCAGTGGCTATCAACATTCTTCCAACATCGAAGGTTTCCTCTTTCAAAGTTTCTTCATCCAAATTAATAAACTCACCCCATATTTCCCCAACTCTTTTAAAAGTTTGAAAGCCCCAAGCATTAAGGGGCATACCCCTGCATTTGAGCCAAACTAAGCTTGAATTCCCAGCAGCTTCACCGTTCCATGGTTTCAAAATTTTGAACCAACTTTTAACAACTAGGTTATTAAGAGCCAAAGCCCTATCATCCTTTGATTGAAAAGTCATGATCATATCCATACCGCCCAGATGTCTGACCAAAACTTCTTTGAAATTGCTATCAGTGAAAGCTTTCTGAACCATTTCAGTAGTGGTAATGTTAAATAATTTAACCACAGCACTACGTGTTAGCCATTCAGATGCCGTTGGTTGGACACTGATTGATCGCAAATTATCCGCATCCTTAGGATTCATGCCAGGTTCCTCCGCAATTGGATCTCTTCTTTTCTGATTTACAGCATCTGCATATGACTTTTTCCGATAGCCATGGCCAATGATAGGCGCGTGGAATCCATGTATTTGAGCTCCTAAGTAGGGAAGAATGAGCGCGTTAGACGTGCGGTTAATCCTCATTTTCCATTTAATTCGTGCACGTGGTTGGATTGTGTGTTTGTGCTTAAATTGCAGGGATTTGAGGTGTGTTGGCGCTAATC
>JAXBDA010009320.1:0-12796 GCA_036023075.1 Gaultheria prostrata
AAAAATAAATATAGGAACCCATATATATTCATATTCTCAAATTTCGTATATCGGTCCACAAAATCTCATATACTCGACCACACAATCTCATATAGAAATTCAGAAATTTATTTACGACTTTTTGGACCGTAGTGGTCCATAAAACACTCATATATTCTCCTACAAATACTCATTTTCCAAACCACAAAATCTCATATCCAATGGCTTTCTAAATGAGTGTGGGCCCGGTGAACAACAAGTAGCCAATTTTTTTGATTACCGTTACGAGATTTTCTCATATCCATATGAGATGTTGTGATCCTCTTTATTGCGTTTTGGTGTTTCAATATTTTTTGTTCTAATTACCGATATGAGTGTTTACTTTGCTGAATATGAGATTTTGTGGACTTATATGAGACTTCGTGACTATTCATATGAATTGCGCACCATATGCCAAAAGGTAGGGTGTGTATAGTAGCAACACCCGTATAATCATATACTATACTACTACGGTAAAATTGCAAACGGAGTGAGGTTAAGTGACCCCACTTGTATTCAGGTGGCTCAGCTCCATGTGAACGGTGTATCAATCGATATAAAACCACACGAATTGAACTCCAACTTATTCAATATTTATTATTCCAATTATTGGAATCACCACACACTAAATTGCAATAAACCTTAGCCAAATCAATTACTACATTTAATGACACAGACGCAACTCCTTCCGCTTGGCGAAACAGAAGAGGGACCGCAAACTCCCTTGCCATTATATTGTTGAAAGCAGTCTTGAACACAACTTGGCAGGTTGCAGCTCTTGTTGTCCAACACTAAGCTACATCCTTTTTCTTCACCTTCAGCCACCATCACCATAACTGCACAAAAAAGTTTCAATTGAATTTGGTTAGCGGTAAGCACGGGTGCAAATGAGTCGAGCCAAATTTTATAACGTTCGAGTTCGGAGCCTAAATCTCGAGTTCTATCTCGACTAAATCATGACACGAGTCGAATCGAGCCAAGACTTAACGAGCCGAGCCACGACTGCTCGGTTCGTTTGCACATGCTCCATTGACACACATAAATGGTCATGTCGAAACCCATAGTAGTAGTTTGTTTTTGTTTTTTTTTAACAGAGCATGTACTCATATCAACAACTAGGGGGAAAAGAGCATGGAGGTTCGAGTCCTCTTTAAGGCATAATATTGAGAATGCTCATTCAATGAGCAATTCAATAAGAGAGTTCGGATCGAGTAAAAAATAAACCTATTCATGTTATCCTTTTAATAACATCAAAGGAAATTTCAGACCTTTGATTGTGTTGGTCATACTTATCGCACGTAAGCCGAGCTAATCGTATGCATTGTGATATATTCAATTATAAAGTTTGGCTATGATTGAGAACTCTTCTCTAGCCCATCCCACTTAGGGGTAGAAATTCTGGACACGATCCGTTAGCAGGAACACAATACGAAGTTAAAAGGATTTGGGTCGATCATTTTTTCATACGAACACGAATATGACACGACCTAGTAACACAAAAACTACTATGATTGGGAACTCTTCGATAACGTGTCCCGAGCCAGGGACATGAAACAATTTTTAGAAAACATGAGCATAAAGAGACGGATGCACAAACCTGAAAAAACAAGGAAAATGACACAGAAAAAGGAGTAAGATAACTTGGCCATCGCTAAAGTGAAGGTAGAACTCCAAACTTGGCTTGTTTTTGTTGCTCTAGATAGAATGATAGTACATTGTAATAATCCTAGCCAAGTGGGTATTTATAGGGTGAAACATAAAAACAAGATGTGATTGATTCCTTAAGACTATGAATGTGAAAACACTTAATTGTCATTAAATCGTAACGTTATAAAATCACTCCTTAAGTTGTGTCCATTTATTCAATCATTGTCCATTTAGTGTAATGCACTATCCCCACATCCCATAACTTGACTGGCCCACAATTACCCAAACCAGGGGTGAACACAGAATTTATCATCAGTGGGGTCAAGAATGCATATACTTCCTTCGTCCTATTTTGATGGTCCCCTACTACTTAAAAAATTAAAGTATTTTCAAGCATATTTTTTTAGTTTTTCGTACCGAATTAAGGATCTCGATTAGTTTTTAATTTGGTGAGAAAAAATTTCAAAATTATGAATAGAATTACTTTATCTGAAAACTATCTTTCTGTAGGGGCTACCAAAATGGGACGGAGGGAGTACATTAGAATACTAAACCAAAAAAGATAGAACAAAAAAGAAAATTATATGATGTATAACTATGCTCCGCTTATTCACATGTGAGGGAGAGTGTGAAAAAATGATGAAACCGCAAAAAAAAAAAAAAGATAAAAAAATATGGGAGATTCGGTGAACTATTTGAGCAAGGATATAAATATTTCATGTTGCTTGGGGCAAGATCTAGAGAATAGAGTGTCTTGGGGCAAAATTACCAAAATATTCAAAAATAGATGTACATATCTGTGGGGAATTTTAATCCAACGGGGGCAGGTGACGCCCCTTGCCTCTACGTAGGTCCGCCCATGACCCAAACCCTACACAATATGAAATAGAGAAAAAATACTACCGCGTAATTGCCAATACCTCTTTTTTTCTTTTTGTCAGACGATAGGATGTTATTAGTTGATAGTAATAAGTTACTAGATTACTTCGAGGGCCAACTTCTTTTCCATATGAGACTATGAGTCGAACCCTATACCACACGCTCCAAAGAAGCGCTACACAAGTGCCAGTGGCCTGATAGCCTAATACCTGCTTTTGCTAATGTGATAACAGACAGTAACTGAAATGCCAAATGGGCCATAAATTTGAAGAAAAGTTTGAACTCCTAGACAGGCTCATAAAATAAGGCTGAAATCCACTAGCTAGCCCAACACACTAATTACACGGCCTCCGACCCGAGACCCGTCAACCCAGCAACAAACGGCTGTGCAACCCACCAATACTCTTGGTTAGCCCACTTCCTCAGCCCAAAGATGGCCATCAGGATTTTAATTGAGCCAAATACGAACACAATATTTTGCATAACGTTATTGTGCACAACATGTCAATGTGGCGCTACTTCATTGGGCATTGAAAAACATCAATCCACCCAATTGCCACATTATCATGTTGTGCTCAATGTTAAACAAATTATTGTGTTTTTAGGTTTTGGAAAATGATAGTGCCAAAGCTGTAGTATTTGTTAATGTCAAAACGTCAATGCTCGTAAAGTACAAGTCTTTTTATGCATTGTCATCTTGGCATTAACAAATACTACTACAGTATTGGTATAATCACCACTCGCTATAGCTTTTTCTTAATAAATTAATTAAAAATTGGGATGTAGAGTCAGGGACGGAATCAGGAACTCCATATGGAGGGGGCACTTTTTCACCATGCACTAAAAAAATTCGCAGTAAAATGAGTGATTGAGAAATACTAAACACAAAAATTCAAGCATTTTCCATTAGAAACAAAAGCTTGTAGCATAATATATTTAAACAGCTTCTAAACAAAAGCATAACGATCTAAATATTCGTTGTCTAATTTTTTTTTACGATTGACCCCGACGAGTTTTCAATATTAAGAAATCATCAGTAGATCGCTCGTAAAAAATAAATGCTTCGAGTTTATCAGTGAGTATATGAGCTCTAACGATGAATACTCTTTTGGATGAAACTCAACGAGGCGAATCAACTTTTTCTTCAAAAAGCTAGAAAATGAGTTTGATGGATTCTAACATGCCACACAAAGTAACAATTCTCTAATTGTCTCTATGAAACGAGCATTTAATTCTTGAAGGGCCTTATTGATTTGGCTGGAAATTCACGACAACACAGTAAACAATAAGCCTAATACCCAAAATTTCCAATATGGGAAATACCTGATAACAACCAATTGGGTGGACTGTGGAGGAAGAGGATAAAAAAATACAATTTTCGATGCACTTTTTACACTTTTCAAGACACTTTTAACACATCAGAAATTGTGTTTTTCTTTTGTCATCTTCCCCTCTTATTCAGAACTTAGGCCATGTTTGGATGGGGAATAGCTCCCCCTTATAAGTTTTCACCCGCCTCTTAAGAGGAGGGCCCCACCCATATACCCTTGTTGGCAACTCCATTCTCCTTCCCTGATAATCCTTCACCCCCTCTACACATTCCCCTTCCAAGGTGCTTCTCCCTGATAAGTTTTGGGCTACCCTCACCCTCCCCAAAAGTTATCCAGGTGTAGAAGGGGAGCATTTTGACGAAAACAACCCTCCTTATCCCCTACTCCATCAGCCAACACAAATCACCTCAGCACAAGCTCGCTGGAATCTGGGTCTGAAATGGCCGAAAATCGCAGAGCAACCACCAACTGGGTTTGATCGGAGATGGATGGTGAGACGGTGGATTTGATCCGAGGTCAAGCGGTGCTCTCTAAAATTTTAATCGAAAATGGGATTGGAAAAGTTTTAATTGAGAATGGCGAGAGCAATCGGTGCTCTCTCTTGCTCTTTGAAATTTTACAGATCCAAAAAGGAAGAAGTAGGTGAATACTTTGGAAAAATTATTAGGTGTGGTGAAAGACTATGGAACACACATCTTTTCTTAATTAGTTATTTTACTACATTTAAAAATTGAATTTCGTTAAAAAAAATATATACTTAATGGTCTGGGTTTTTTTTAAAAAAAATATACTTTAAATTTTGAATTTCTTTTTTTTTTTTTGTTTTATCATAGTTTAAAATTGCCCAAAATTAATTAAATATATTAGGTTTTGCATTTATATACTTAATTTAATACATAATCAAGTTTAACACTGCACAAGGGCAAAAGAGTTATTTTACAGTTTTTCCCATCTTTCACCCCTTCTTATTTACAAAACATCCAAACCAAGTCAAAAGTTTTTCCCATGTTTAATTCATCATCTAAACTATCTACTTTTTTATCCCCTTTATAAACATCACATCATTGTGGGCTAACCCTCCAAAAATAATACCCCCTCTTACCTTATCCCCTATAACTTATCCCCTGGAAATAATACCACATCCAATCAGGGCCTTAATGGATTGTTATTAGCATTTTCCAATTTTCAATTCCTCAAACATTTTTTTGAGTTCGTTTTTAAGCAATATGGGATAAAAATATAGGGAACACGTAACCCCCCGCCTCTGTGTACACACGTGTAATGAGTTCCCTCAGTACACACCTTCGAATCCGTGTAGAGTGATGAACCACCTCAGTGGGGGCACCCATCTCTCGATAAGGAAAACAATGACAACATCCTAATGGCCTCAATCATGCACTCCATGCCATGAATCCCCCTAACCACCGAAGCTAAAGTCATGTGCGAGGGACACCCTTCACAAAATGTATCCCCAAAAAAGTCATGTGCGTGACTCTCTCCCCACTCCCCCCTATTATGGATGCAATGATGCATCACGTACCATGTGACAACTTTTTCTTACTTTTAATGATTTAGGATACCGGATTAGCTCACGCGCGAGTTAAAAATTGATTTGAGTTAATTTTTAAGTCGATATATTATGAAAGAATGACATGACTCGTAAAACACAAAATATCAATTTTGAATTTAAGCTAGGAATTAGAACAATGCCTTAGATTCTCCAACAACCAGTATTTTATAATCCGAGAACTTACTTAAAGTAAATAAAAAAAACAAAAACATTGTGTGAACTGACCTAACTAGAGTCGATAGCACGTAGGAGATTTCAGATCTAAAATTGGATCAAATTCTTAAGCCTAAGTCATTGACCATCAGGCCAAAGCCTTGGGATTTAGATTAAATATTCTTTTTTATCGTAGAAGTAAATAAATTTGTTTATCATAAATGAGAAATTGTGATTAAACTGAAATAAAAACTTGTAGCACTTACTAAAAAAAAAAATTAAAAATTAGCTTTCAGAAAAAGCACCCCAAATTCAGTTTCTTTAAAATTAAATTCTAGTCCATTTTTTAGCATTATGAATCCTTAGAATCCCGGAATTTTTTGGTAAAATTTTGTAGTCACGACGGCTATTTAAAAGTTAAATTTTTTCAAAATCTGCTACCAAAATGTTTTATAAACACACATAGTATAACCCTTTCTATCAATTCAAAGTTAAGGTATATCGCACACTAATACCCATATACTTCTAATCTATTACTCCATCCTTTTATATCAGATAAATACCGAGTCCGAATCTTTTATCGGTAGTTTCAAAAGAAAATGACTAATGAAACCCTCGCCGGAGAGGAGCCAGGATTTGACGGGAGCGAAACTTATAACTTGGGATTCCACATATTTTATAAAATGTTTGTCTTAATTACATATTGGCCCTAAACTATCTCATTTTCAGGGGTTATCAATTACCATACGCCTCGGACAACCCACGTTCCTTTTGTTTGTTAACGTTTATTTCACTTTCAGACCATTTTTTGTTTTTGTTTTTTGAGAAGAATTCCATACCATTCAAACGTCAAAGTTATAGCAGGCATGGACAATTCACTGGTATCAAACCCGAAATCCAATACTAACATTTACAGTACTAGGAGTCTAGGACATCCCACTTTATTTACAGAAAAAATGAAAAAATAAAAAATCGCAATCCTTTTTGGAGCCGGTTTCAGGGACACAATTGACACAAAATGCACACCACCTTGTGTGGGATCCATTTTTTTAGAGTCTCACGCAAATGAACGGAGTCGTTCAATTTGCTTAAAACATGTTTTTTAGGGTTCCCGTAAAAAAATAATTTATTCGGATATCAGTCAAGTTTTGACCAATATTTGTCCCTTAGTTTGTCGGGATATAAACTGAATAAATTGATCAAGTCCTTACCGATATTCAAATAAATTCATTTTTAACGAAAACTCTTTAAAAAATATTTTAAACAAATTGAATGGCCCTAATTATTTTGTGTGAAAATTAAGAACTTTTCAAAAAGGAGATTTTAAATTACAGTACTAGTATTTAGCACTTTTTAGTACACTTGTCACAGCTTCAAAGTCCTGCTTCCCTGCAAGGTATTGCAAAGCACAATTAATCCTCATAATTAATGTTGTATAAAAGTGTTTTAATAATTCAAATTTGTTGGAAAAGACTCATCCAACAAACACTTTATTCTATCCAACGAAAGATAATGCCAAAACACTAACACCTTGTTTGGTTAAGGTTTTGAAACCTGGTTTTGAGAACCGGCCCTTGTTCGGTTTTCTCAAAAAGTTTTCTACTCATCACTAGGTTTTTGAGACAAGTTTCAGAATTAGGTTTTCAAACCAGGTTCTCAAAATCCCATCCAAACAAGGTGTAATTGTTCCTGCCAAAACTCTTTCATTCATTGACTGAATTGCCTCTCTCTCTCTCTCTCTCTCTCTCTCTCTCCTGCTCTACAAAATCCAAGAAACAATTCCTCCTTTGGGTATTCATCGTCGGATGAGTGCACAGTTTTTCGGTTTTGATGAGTGCGCAAAAACAAAACCCACCTGACTTTCTCTTTCCAAAACTCCACCGATGGAAGGGGTTAACCATGAAAGGGGATTTGGCCGAATTGGGCGGGTGAAACCGCCTTAACCACCGCGTGGTGAAGCGATCTCATGGCGGGGACGAGGTTGTTCACTATGGCGAGGAGAGAGAGAGATGGGTTTTGGACTTCTGGAGGAAGAAAGAGACGAGGGGCAATTCAGTCAAAAAATGAAAGAGTTTTGTCAGAACCAAAAAAGTTTTGGCAGAAATAATTAGTGTTTTGACATTATCAGCTGAGTGTAAAATTTAAATTACTTAATTATCGAGATGGACAATCGATATGCAACCGCGGAGTGGCCGCGTTCTAAAACCAGGAACAATTTAAAAAAAAAACTTTAGCAAACATATTCTTTCGATTCATTGATTAGTCCCTTTTTTTTTCTGACTTTTTTGTTATTTTTGCATCAACAAATTCAATAAAGACAGAGCATAATTTCTTGGCTTTAGCCTTTAGAACTGTAAAGTGAAAATGGGGAATTGCTGCTATCACTGAGTTTGTCCAGTGCATGGAAAAGAGGAGAAGGGAAAGGACTGGAAAAGAATCCAAAATCTGTTTTCCATTTTCACGAGAATCATTTGTGACACAAGAAGGTCGCTCGCTCGCTTTATGGACTACTCCTTTCGTCTTAAAATAATTGTTTTTTACGATGAATAATTTTTTAATTAAAAGATGAAAATGTATCCATTCATAGATTTTTTTAAATTTTTTTCACACTAAATTAAAAAAACCCAAAAAAATCATGTACACAAATATTTTTTATTAAAAAATTACATGTCTTTTCGTAAAAAGAAAACATTGTATTTAATTAATTGGGATTTGTTTGAATATCTTTCCGCCTCGATATCGATCAGCTTTTGACGTCTCCTCATTCTCGTCCCCATTGAATGATTGACTAGTGTGTTTTTGGAGACAAAAGTAAAGGGGAAAAGCAATGGGAAATTAAGAAAATATTTTTTACTCCTATTTTGTAATTGTTTTTCACGCTTTCAAATTGTTATTCATATCTTCTTTTTTTTGTCTTTTTTAGTGAAATAACAGGTATGGATAACAATTGGGGGTGTGGACATTCCTCCTCTTTTATTTTCTTTTGTTTCGTTTAGAAGAGGAAAAGGAAAAGGAGTAAAAAAAATTGGGTACAGGTGGGTATCACATGGCCGAGCCTATGTGATACTTGAACACTGCATCCGAACCGTCTAAAAGTGTATTTGACGACCCAGATCGAAACCCTCTCTCTCCTCTCTCTCCCCTTTCTCTCTCAAAATCTGAATCGTCCAAAACCGAAATGGACAGCCGGTTGTATGCGCACAAATACCACATGGTGTCCGTTCGGCACTCAAACTCGTTCAAAAAGGAGGGAAGGAAACCCACATCACAAGGGAGAAACAGGGAACTAGAATACTTCCTCCGCCCGGATTTGTTAGTCCATTTTGAGAGTTCGTGCCGCTTTCCAAATGTATATATCTTATAATTTATAATATTTTATGTCATTTTAAGGCCCTATTCCGCTAACTAAAAAAAACCAAAAAACCCAATTTATTCCTAAAACCGAGGCAATCTCTCTCTCACAATACATCACATAAAAAGTCGTGAAAAGCCAAAAAATCAAAAAATTCTTTTAGCGGAACACCCCCTAAATATATTGTCTTATAGAACGAATCGAGATCTATCAAACAAGATCACATATCGGACATATAATTACTTACCAATTTAAAGATATTACAAATTTTTTATTCTGTTACAATAGAACGAGGGACAAACAAATCCGGACGGAGGGAGTATAACTGTAGTATTTTCAGATGTGTCACGTGAATCATGTGATGGCAAAATGAAACTCGCCACGGCTCCATTAAATAAATAATCTGCGCAATTCATTCCTCTATTAAATTGTTGCTTTTCAAACCGAGAGAAACGCCGATCAAATCCGTTAAAGGAAGCCCAAATTAATACGGCGTATTGTCTGGACGAAGGGATGAATTCTCAGTTGCTCATTTCTCATGAACCAGATGTTGCGTATTGGCTGTGGTGACGGATTACCTTCACGGATAGGGGTTATCCCGAAAGGATGCCCCTGTGTGAACATGCTATGGCGGTTGGAAACCTCTCTTCCCGAAGAAGGGATCACAACTCTGGTCTCCCCCTCCCAACCTTTTACTAAGCAAAAAAAAAATATCATTAGATAAAGTCTTTGTTAATATCGGCTCTGACTTGATTTTTAAATAAACCGGAGAATGTAGTGAGCAATCACAACCGTTCGTTTGAATTCCCATATACTCCATAATCCTTCCGAGTTGCATTTTACATCTCATAAGTGGCTGCCCTCTAGTGTATCAAATACAATGTAGGAAAAGCAACAGTCTAAGGGAGTGTTCCACTAAGGGAGTTTTTTTGGCTTTTTGATTTTTCACGATTTTTTATGTGATGTAATATAAGAGAGTGACTGTCTCGGTTTTCATAATAAGCTGGCTTTTTTACTTTTTTGAGTTAGTGGAACACCCCTAAAATGTCTTACAATAGGTGTTCTACAAAGTAATTCAATGGGTTCTGCTTCCCTTCGGTTTGAGTTTTGGACTAAATGTGCCAATCTAAATCTAAATCATATATTGGTAAAATTAATTATTCAGATTTACTCAAAAATTCTTACCGGTAAAAGAGTTGGTAAGATTTTAGAACAAATTCAAACCATTAATCGCAACAAATGAAAGGTTCATTTTTAGACTGTCCCGTCCAATCTAACTCGAGAATCCATCTCCTATCTCAATTCCAATACGAGCGGTATCCAGTACTACGTTAAAATTTATAACAATAATAAAAAAAAAAACCCATTAATATGAACAATCTCATTGGCCCCAAAACCACCAATCTCTCTTCTTAATTTTTAATAAGAGGAAAGCAAAGATAAAGAAGAAGAATTAATGCCCATAAAATCTCTTAAACAAGTTCAAGATAAAACGAGCACCAAAATGAATCAACCTCAAAGTAACTCTTTGGGTAATATATTAATCCCCTAAACCTCAATAACCAAACGTGATTCATACCTACTACTACATTTTTTGCTCTAGTGTACCTCCTACATGGATTCCATAAGGGTTCGGGTCCAAGTTTTGAACTAGACAGGACAGTCCAAATATTGTTAAGAAACTCTTACCGCTAAGAGTTTTTGAACAAATTTAAACCACCAATTGCAACAAATGGCGGGTTTAGATTTGAACTGTCCCATCTACTCCAAATTAAGGACGGGAGATGATCTAAATTCGATACCATAAGTTTCTAGTTTCTGCTGTTTTGGTTTCACCTTTGATATAGAAAAATTGGGTTGAGATTCAAATCCAAGGAAAAAAGTATTTTGTGAGATGGTGACACCAACGTGGCTAATCTGACATAGTGTTCTGCTCCACTCATTCTCCGCCACATGGTTATTTTGTGCCAACTGCGCACAAAGTAAAACCACTAGAACGAACGAATGAAACGGGACACTATGTCAGTTCGGCCACGTCGGCGTCACTTTCTCACGAAATACTTTTCTCGCCGAAAACCGAGGCCCAAACCCTAGGAATTGGAAGACAGCAGAAGAGACATATTCCTCATCTCCAAGACTTTCCTGTGAGAATTGGAGTGCTTGTAACTAACGAAAGTAGGACTCTTGGCTGGCCTGTACTCGGGAAGCAACCTGCCCGACTTGTACCTCACCCCACATGCATTGCACAGTGTCTTTGGCCCCTTTGGTCCTGCCCTCCACTGTGGGGTCCTCTGACTTAGACAATGGCTACACCTCCTTGGCTGCTGCCCATTGTTGCTACCCTCCAAACTGCCCCTTCTGCTCATCCCCATCTCCTCCTCCTTCACCACCACCACTTCCTCCTTTCCTCCTCCCTCCTCTTCCCCACCACCGCCTCGGCAGCCGCCGCTCTCGGTCGCCTTTTTGGGCAAAATGAGTTCACTGTCAGCTAACCAATAGGTCTGTTGAAGCAAAGGAGGGTCTGATGAAATATGGTCTAGTAAAGGGCTGTTTGGATGGAAATGAGACCAATTGCAGAATTGGGTTTTAGATTTGGTCACTGATGAAGAAGAACCTCTCTTTCTTTGGCTTCTGGCCTTTGTAAGGTACTTTTGCTGGGGTTTTTTCAAAAGCAAGGAGGGTTTTGACTCATTTGATGAGGCTGCTGCTGCTGCTTTTAATACACTCTCAGTATTAGTAGTACTCTTCTGAGGGTCATGGTTTGTGGGTACTGCTGGTGCTGGGGGAAGGCAGTTTCCACTGCTGGAAAAGCAATCTTCCACATATATTGACAACCATTCCAAGCCCATATCCCCTTCCTGCTGCCAAAAAAAAAACTTATTTTTCAGTTTCCAAAAAAGAGAAAAATAAATAAAATTGCAGTTGTTGCTAGTAAAAACCTAGTATTGAATGAAATCAAAGACATGACTTTTGAAGAAAAATGGGGGGGTTTTCAGTTTGAAAAAATTGCAGTTGTTACTAGTAAAAACCTACAAGTATTGAATGAAATCAAAGGCAGGACTTTTGAAGAAATTTGGGGGGTTTTTTTCAGTTTCCAAAAAAGAGAAAAAAAAATGCAGTTGTTACTAGTAAAAACCTAGTATGAAATCAAAGACAAGATTTTTGAAGAAATTTGGGTTGTTTTTTTTTTGGGCCTCCAGTGCTTTGGATACAGCAATAGAAGCAGAAAAAAAGGGAAGCAGCCTCAAGCGGGAGACAAAGCTAAAGTCAGAGAAAGGAAAAAAAAAAAAACATATGGTAGAACAATAGAAATTACTTGCAAAAGGACAAACAAACAGAGACTGATGTGCACAGAGAGAGAGAGCTTACTGTAGAGTGAGTGGAAAAGAGGTCTTCAAGGGTATCAAGCTTAGGAGAGGAAGAGAGAAGCTGCTCCGGCTGATACTCAGAGGTGAGGCCACCGGCGGGAACTTGAATATTCCGGCAGAAATCCATACTCAAAAACCCACCAGAAAGAGGAAAGATATTTAATTTGAACTTCACACCACAGTAAGTAGAAATACAAATAGAGGGAGAGTAAAGTGGTGTGCAGTTGTAGTTCCCCTTCTCAAGAACTTGTGTCGGCAGAGATAGAAAGAAAGATAACAAAAACAAAGGAGAAATAGTAGCAGCAATCAAGTTTCAGCAATCAGAGAGAAACCCCACATGCCCATCTCTCTCTCTCTCTCTCTCTCTCTCTCTCTCTCTCTCTCTCTCTCAATAAATTAAAAAAAGAGTCTTTGGATGAGGGAGAGAGAAAATTGATGTGGAGGGGGGGGGGGGGGGGAGCTCTGGTGGGAGGGGGAC
>JAXBDA010009321.1:0-12795 GCA_036023075.1 Gaultheria prostrata
CTCACCATGATTGGTTGAAATAGTGTGGGGTCCACTAAAAATGGTGTGGATCCCACTACAAAGTGATGTCATGCTTACCAAAAAGTGTATTGATTCCGTGGACCTTACACCAGTTCAACCAATCAGGATGAGGGTTTTGTTCACCCTCTTTTAGTGAGGGTGAACAAATTTTTACTCCAGTTTGGTTTCAGATTAGAAAATGAAATAGAACAGTCACGAATCGTGTGAAATCTATTTTAAATAAGACTACGCTAAAGCAAACCAATAGGTATATGTACTGATTACACGTATATTGTGAAAAAACAAAAAACACCTAAACATGGCGCCAATCATGCATTTGAAGATGGTATTCCTACGGACGGATTGGCTGGAATTTTTTATCGTATGACTCCTCCGAAGCCACCTTGTTTTATGATCACAATTCAAAATAATTAATCTTCAATCTGCAATCACCATTTGAAAACAGGGTCAGTAACTCCGTGACAATAGCCAAGAGGCCATTGGAGAGAAAAATTCAATCAATTTCGCAAAACAAACAAAAAGTGTAACAATAATCTGCCAATATTAATGCATAAAAGCGTCCCATTTTATAGATATTTTTGCTCTTCTTTTGTGGGAACATTTTTTGGAAATTTTTGAATTTTAAAAGAATGGATATGTTTACCAATTGCACAAAAGAGTCCACGTTCAAAATTCTATAAGAGTAGTGATTAGGATTCTTTTTGGTTAAACTTATCTATTAGATTATTAGATGTAATCAAATTTTAACTTTTTTTGGAAAGGGTGAATGTATATATCCATTCCAAATTTCAAGGGATTCTTTCAAATTTATTTTAACCATTTAAAAATGAAAATCATTAATATAATTTTTACCAATATAAGCATGCCACTTGTCACTCCTACGACATTCCTCACGAAAATCCATTATGCAATACAATATCTTATATAGTATTGCAGGATGGGTTTTCGCGAGGAGAGCTGTGGATGCGACATTTGGCACCTATTGATTGGATAGGAATTATAGATTTTAAAAATGCTTAAAGCTTTGTAATCCTATAATATTCGATTTTCTTGAAAATACTTTTGAAAGGAAATATTGATAAAGTCTTGCTAAATCCCGTTGATAAACAGTTCCATATAAAATGAAGATGGTTGCCTTCTTTGTAGGAGAAGTCACCTATGTGTATGTATAATTGTCCCTTGATGGAAATGCGAAAATCACTCCAGTCATATCTAGTAGAATCAACTATGTTACCAATCAAACAATTAAATTCAAATTAAAAAATTTGTCAAGTTTATCAATGATTCATGGGTTTTATAAGGGAACAACTCTCCCACACCGGCTGTGTTTATTTCCTAGATGCTAGATGCAACAATCATGTAATTGTCTATCAATGCAAAACATACTAAAATGGAGAGCAAGTAAAAAGGAAGAGATGCAACAAAGATACATGAGGCATCTTTATTGGACCAAAAGATGTTTTGATAGTATATTTGTTTATTTTGTTCTTTGTTTTTGCTCATTATGACAAGATAGTAGAAAATTATTGCCAGATGGTTCCCTCCCAAAATCACAAAAGGTGTCCCTAAAGAAGAGTTCTCAGATCCAGTAATCTGGCAAGGGAAAAAAGAAGAAGAATCACTCAATCTAGATGGTACGTAATGTATTTCTCTTTTAAGATCTATATTTGCGGCATATCTTTATGTTTGTATGTATATTCGAACTCCAATAGGTTATATTAGCGGCTCATTCCAGGACAAAATGCTGGAGTGGTCAAATTATGTTTGTTACACCTTTGCTATATTATTTGTACAAAAAAATGTTCAAAGCAACGTACAAATACTAAAGCTTTGATGAGAAGGAGTGAGTTATATATTTTTTCCCAAACAATTAGTGCAAAGGTAGGGAAAAATCAACCTCAGTAACTTACATATCACATATGAGTTGGTCTATATTTGAATGAAACCACTATATAGGCCAAAGCCTGTAAGAGGCAAAAGCCTAACAAAGATCAACACATCAGTCCAAACAACGACTACTAATAGTCTAACATACCCATCACCACAGGCACAGACACACAAACTAGACAATTAAAGGGGGAAAATCTAATCCAAGCTTCACAGAGCTTGGGTCTTACCAGGCCTCTTGATTTTCCTCGAAAAACTGATAGAATCTCAAATCTGAGTTGGTCCGTTTGATCATTATTTTTTTTCTCATTAGAAAGACTAATCATTCAAATTCAATAGAATAATAGTTATCCTAAGTGATTGCCATTCCTAATTTCCATTTTTCGATTATGAGGAAGGAAAGAATGAATTTCGGGAATTTTTGGTATCAATTGTCAAGGATCTATTTTAAGATTTCCTTTTAGACAGCTCAAAATTAAGGTGTGTATACTTGATTTCGTAACAAATCATGTGTACAAACATTTTTGTATGTACTTAAATTCGTCCCGTGCATAGCACGGGTTTTCTGCTAGTATGTATATGTAAACAAAACGAAATGGATGAGTATCAAATAAGGAAATACCGATACCATTCTTTTTTTTTTTTGGTAAATAAATACCGATACCATTCAAACAAAAGGAAACATCCCTTGATTCAATACTGTTGGAATGTAGTGGTAACGATCTGATACCATATGATGGAAATAAAGGAGAATTTCTCACACACAACTAAACTCACTCTTTTTATTAATCTTTTCAGAAACAAATACAAATACAACTTACACACACCCACAAGCACACACTACATTTTACTAGTGGGGGAGACCCCTTGGAGGGGCTCCCCACGGCTCTCTCTTTCTCTGCTCTTCCCTCTCTCCTTTCTCTCTCTCTCTCTCTTTTCTATTTCCCACACATCTGCACTACAAAACATATCTCAATATAAAGGAAATAGCAGCTACTTAAGTTGGCCCATAATTGCACCGAAATACTTGGCTGGTATGGCCCCTCCAATTTACTCTTTAATTCTATCTTCTATCTCCCAACTCTCTGTGTCTCCTCACAAACAAGAGCCGCTAAACCTACCTCACATTAGCTGGCTGCCCATACTTCCCATTGACAACCCACGTCCATTTCATTCATTGTCAAACAAGAGATAACTTCCAAGCCACCATTATTGACAGAGGTGCCACTAGCCTAACAAAGACAAACCCACAAATTCAATCCAAATCTGCCGACTCCATCCACTCCATTAACTCCACCGAAAAGTGCCACCGTCCTTCTTCAATGCTCTTTATTGCCTTGTCTCTCAACTCCCACATGCATGGCCCACACCAATCAAGATTACACTCACAACAAATACAAGTTATATAACCCAATTGAAATGAAAACATCCATAGTTCGATAATAATAAGCCAAAAGTAGAAAGTGGAAACCCTAAAATTACTCTGATTCGAATTAAATAAATATAATAACGCCCCAAAACTCAAACAAAAAAGTTCAAAAGTAAACAAAAAAAAAAAAAAAGAGGGTTAAAAAATCTAAATATCACCTCCCAGTACTCCAATAGATCAGATGGAGATGGAGGATGTTGGCCGGGGAGTCACGGGGCTAGGGCATTTTTCCTGCATCTCTTTCTCTTTCGCCTTCCAGACTTTAAATTGAGTCACGGGGCTAGTGCATTTTTCCTGAATCTCTTTCTGTTTCGCCTTCCAGACTTTAATGTCGGCCACCATCCTACTCGCTACAAGGTGAACCCACACCACAACGGGTATTTTCATAGGTTTTGGCTCTTCCTTCTTGTCCTCCCCCGCCACGACCAAGATGTGGGCGAATTTCTTAACCTCCTCCCAAATAGTATCTCCATATAATGACTCCACATGCTTCTCAATTTCAGAGAGCTCTTTGATTGACGCCACCATCTGGAAATCGATAATGTCGGGCTCGCCGCCGCCTTCAGGATCAGGGGCGTAGTTTTCTTCCGAGAAATAGAAGTCGCCGTAGTCTTCTTCGTCGTCCTCTTCTTCCTCGTCCAAATAGGCCAGGTCTTCTGATTTCACAGTTGGACCGACGTCCATCGAAGTTTCCCACATGTGAAGAGGGGGGTGGTCGGTTGATGATGAGGGGGCCAATTCCATCCTCCTATCCTAGGGCTTTTGATCGTCGGTGGGTGGGTATTCTACGGCGGAGAGCTTTTTGTCTTGAGGGAAGTCGGCAGGTCGTAAAGAGAAGAGAAGCGACGAGAGAGTTTAAATAGAAAATCCTCTAGGGTTTGGGGTTTGGCTACCATGCACTAATCGGTTTTGGGGGCATCAAATGCAATTTCAAAATTTTCAATTTCAAAAAGAATGACGCTGGATTGGAGGAGGAGATACCATACAGGGAAGTTATCTTCAAAGTGGCAGTGATTTGCTAGTAATTTAGCAAGATGGTGGGACAATAGAAACGTGCAAATTAATAATCATTTTTTATAGGTTTCTTAAACAAATCTTCCCTTTTATGAGTGTTTATTTTTTTTGATAATGAATGTAGAAAAATGTATAAAAATCTCAGGCATTGGAGAAATTTTGAAACTCAGCTTGCTTTGGGTAAAAAAAATCAGTTTGGTTTTTTTTTCTTCCTTATTCAAAAAAATTACCAGTTGTGAATCTTGTGTAGATTTTTTGTGGTTTCTTGATTCGTCTCGACGAGAAAAATCTAAAAAGTATAAAATTATTAACCAAATTTAAAGTTCTTTGAATAAAGACAAAAAATAAATCAATAAACCACAAAAATTTGAATTATTTTTGTCTTTAGTGAACTTTTTAAATTTTTTTTATCATAATCGTATACTTTTTAGATTCCTCTCGTCTAGGACGAATCAAGAAAACATAAAAAAATCAACGCAAAATTAACATATGCGAATTTTTTTTGATAAGGAACTGGTTTTTTTACTGAAAGCAAGTTAAACTACACCATTTCCTAAAAAAAAAAGCAAAATACAATCTGTTAGGAAATCATTCCTTTTGCCGCATCGTCTTTTTAAGGAACACTTTCCGTTTTCATCTTTTTCGGGAACTTTCATCAATATATTATTTTGTAAATATATGTATTGCTTCCATAACAATTAAAATCACTGAGAAATCATTCCTTGTTTGACAAGATACCATGAAGAAAATTTCTGAAATTTGTGAGATTAAAATAAAACAAAAAAGTGTAAAAAAAAAAAAAAGGAACACTTATCACCCCCACAGACCTTCATTACTGCCACTTGTCGCTCTCACGTTCTTCCTCACGAAAAGTCATTATGCAATACTATATTAGATAAACTAGCAAAATACCCGTGCTATGCACAGGCTGAATTTAGTATAGACGGTTAAATGTTTATACTCATAATTTGAATAACAATTCAAGAATAAAATTGGTTAAATTACTCATGCTACACACAGAAAGAAAATTATAGTAATCAAATTAGATCTCTTTAGGTACCCGCTTAATCCATGACACATTCCCAATCCTTGGGAATATTTAATTTTATTGTATTCATTCCCAATCCTTTCTTTGATCTATTCAATTTGTATCAGTAACTTCAAATTGAAATTTGTGCAGTTTAATAAATAAATATACATATATTCTCTCATTCTATACGATTTAATTTCTTTTTCTTTTATTCTATTTGTAGGTAATATTTATTATACTAACAAAAAGAAGATGTCCAGGCTTTCGAGACAATCATTATATTGACACCAAACTTGACGAGACAAATTGGGGCGGTGATTTGATGTATGTAGATGGTAGATTTTATACTACACGAAGAGGATCGTGAGCAACTGTTTAGAAAGAATTGAGATGTGCTACATATTGACATTAATGTAAATGTGTTATGGATTAAGCGGGTACCTGAAGAGATGTAATTTGATTACTATAATTTTCTATTTGTGCATAGCATGAGTAATGTAACCATTTTTATACTTGAATTGTTATTCAAGTTTTGGGTACAAACATTTAACCGTGTATACTAAATTCAGCCCGTGCATAGCTCGAATTTTTTGCTAGTATTATGTATTGTAAATGTATGTATTGCTTCCAAAACAATTAAAATCACTCAGAAACCATTCCTTGTTTCAAAAGATACCATGAAAATAATTTCTGAAATTTGTAAGATTAAAATAAAACTAGAAAGTGTAAAAAATAAAGGAACACTTGTCACACCCACATACCTTCATTACAACCACATGTCATTGCGCTGTGAGCGGTGTTGTGCATCAAAACGGCATAGTTTTGATGCACAGCTGGGTCACCAAATTTTGCAGCTAAGGGCTCTGTTTGGATGCCTAGCACCGTGAACCCTGCAATGACTGCAAAGCCAACCTCAGGAAAAAAAGCAAGAAAACAACGATATGAGATTAAAATTGTTTCTCTCTGAGTTGCAGATGATTATAGGCATATAGTCTTAGACGGGATATTTTTAATCAAAAATTGAAAGAAATCTCATCCTAAAACTGAGAAATCAATACTAAAGTACTCGTAGTGGTAGTACAGTACTATACAAGAAGTCTTAGTGGCGAAACCAGTCCCCCATTAAAAAAAACAACGAAGAACCCAAACTCCAGAAACAATCGTCAATAAGAATCCAACGAAGGAAGAGAGTATCACCTTCAGAAAACAACCGTCATTAGGGTTTTAGACGTTTTTGGCATGAGAGACTAAATTTGATTTTTAGGCATCCAAACAAGGCCCTTTGGTGCAGAATTTGGTGACCCCGTTTTGATGCACAGCGCAATGCGCGCAGCACCCCCCTGCCTCCGTCGCTCTCACATACCTTCTCACGAAAAGTCATTATGCAATCTCATATAGTACTGTAAGATGAGTTTTTGTGAGGAGGCTTGTGTTGCGACAAGTGACATGAACTGATTGGTTGGTATATTAACAATGCCTATATTAATTTTCCAATAGAATTGCAATAAAGATACTTATTCTAATTATCTATTCCAGAAAATGTGGGATAGATTTGATTCTTGGAGATAATTTACCATTCAAAAATGAACGAATACAATTTAAAAAGTTAATTGGATAAACATCAGTAGCTATTGTGTTTAAATTTCAAAGGCATCTCACCAAAAGAAAAATTCTACACATATTCAAGGATTCAACTTCGAGAACTTCCTCCACATGAGATTTGCTTTCCATTGAGGTGAGATTTAATTCCCAAAAGGAGAATTCATTCCTAAATTTGTCATCTGATTCTATCTCTTGTCTTCCAAATGACATTTCTTTTGTGATTCATCTCATTCATGTATTTTAACTTTTTTTCACAGTAGGTTTGAGTTCTAAGAAAATATTGACTGTTATTTAGGATGTGAAGTTCTGAATTAAGAGTATAACTGAAGGAGGTGATTGTGTGGGATGATGAGGTATTAGCATTAATTGCCAATCCAAATTACAAATGCAGAAGTGAGATTGGTATCGTCGGTTTTATCGTTACCATCAAGAAGAGTGATTCTACATGTATTATTTTTCGATTGATTCTATAGGTGCTTTGAAAGAGAATCAACGACTAGGTTGTCAAGACTGATCAAGAATCTTGTGAAACAAAGTTGTTGCACCAGAGGTTATCTCCTATCAACGTACAATTTTTTCTCTTTTTTGTCCTCAAATGCGTTGTGTGTTGACTTCAAAGATTTATGAACATGCCTACAATACACGCACACGTCCCCTCAAGGGTGTATGAAATGCACTTAAAATTAAAATTAATGACCAATTCAATCATCGCACACTTACAAGAGGTGATTAGAGAGGTATTTAATAGGAAATCCAATGTATTGATGTTCTTTCATTTTACGCAATTCAATACTAGTGTAGTGGACCGAAATAAAGCACCCTAATGGGGCTAGTGACGTCCAAGGTCGATAGCCAAACGGTCGGAGGGCCCAAGCCCAACCTTTAGTTGGAAGAGGGCTTAAAAGCTGCCCGGGCCCAACTAAACCGTCTCGAAGCCGACTCGGTTTAAACCAACGTGCCAGCCGGGATAACATTGTCTCGGCCGAGCTACCGTAAGCCAACCGAGTCGGGAAAGCCGGAAGAGTCGAGAAGGATCAAGAGGCTTTGATGTCGCCTGACGTCAACCGAAACGGTTGAGCCACATGGCAGCCCTATTACAAGCTCACATGGCGCGGCGAGTTACAGGTTCACGTCGTGATTATTGCACCCGAGCGGTTATGACACGCGTCGAGCTGTGATTTGAGAGATCCCCATGCAACGGAACCAACGTGATTGCGTGACGTTTGGGGACGTCACCCGTAACAAATGACCAAGGTGCCCCTGTACTTGGAGCACCTATATAAAGGAGGAGAAGAAGCCCTGAGGTACACACAAACAACCCTACTCAATTCTACTCCTCTCTGGTTCCATCTCTTCCAAATTTCTCACTAGATCGTCGGAGTGCCTTCCCTGGCCAACTTCCGGCCAGGTTTGGCACAAACGTC
Source organism: Gaultheria prostrata (assembly GCA_036023075.1). Classification (NCBI taxonomy): domain Eukaryota; kingdom Viridiplantae; phylum Streptophyta; class Magnoliopsida; order Ericales; family Ericaceae; genus Gaultheria; species Gaultheria prostrata. The sequence continues at coordinate 8,408 of JAXBDA010009321.1, forward strand.
GGGTTCTATTTGTACAGGAGACTCTAGAAACGCAAGATCCAACCCTCTACGGTGAAAAAGAATCCCAAGAAGACCCGTCGGAATTCAGGACACCACAATTCCACTTGCTCCTGGAGGATTTCGGTACCTCATCACGGCGACCGATTAGTTTTCAAAATGGGTGGAGGCCGAACCGTTGGTCCACATTACCGAGGCCACTGTCAAGAATTTCCTCTGGCGCAACATTATCTCTCGGTACGGTGTGCCCTACGCAATCGTCTCAAATAACGGCAAATAGTTCACAGGGAAACAGATGAGGGAAGTTTGTGACACTCTCGGGATACGATTTTTTAACTCCACCCCCGTCTACCCTCAAGGAAATGGACAAGCCGAGGCGTCCAATAAAACTGTAGCCGCTGGACTCAAGCGAAGACTTACAGCAAAGCGAGGAAAGTGGGAGGAAGAGCTCCCTCATGTCCTCTGGGCGTTTCGGACAACACCGAGACGCTCCACTGGACAAACCCCGTACTCAATGGCTTACGGGGTTGAAGCTGTCATCCCTATCCAAAAGGGGTTTCCAACAATCCGAACCGAGTATTTTGATGAGCCGACAAACGATGCAGCCCTAAGCAACGACCTTGATTTGGCCGAGGAGAAGAGAGACGCGGCTCGGATAAAGCTGGCAGCCTACCAGCAAAAAGTTGCTAAAGGGTACAACAAGACGGTTCGGTTACGGACCTTCTGCCCAGATGACCTGGTCTTAAAAAAGGTCACCGACAAGCACAAGAAAAAGAAGCTCATGCCCAATTGGCGAGTCGTAAAAAAGGTTGGCAAGGGGGCCTACAAGTTAGAAGACATGGATGGACAGCTGGTGGACAAGCCATGGAACGCCTTTAACTTGAGAAAATATTATGGATAAATTAAAGACTGCTCGGATGAACTTTGTCCTACATATGTTGTTTTCCTTCCTTTTTTTTCCAAAACTTGTAGTATGACAGCAGTTTTTTATGAAAGAGACTCAATTCACTTCAACCATGTGTTATTTCTATAATCAATCTTCACTCCGAACGCTAAGGGTTCGATTGAACCCCATAACCGACGGGTGACTTGCTGAGCATAAGTACCCATCTGTTCTCTCGGTGCAATCATCGAGCCAACCTTAAATCATTTACGTATCTAACTAGACTGCTCATACACTAATCACGCAATCTAACCGAACCTGATCAATCAACGATTCCATACCGACTCGATCAAACTAAAACCTTAGCAAAAACGAATCCTCTCTACATAAGGGGTATTGCTCAAACCCATTTAATCACAGACAACCGCGGTGCAATCAGTGGAATAGGTGTACCCATACTACCCTACTCTCTCGCCCTCGGTGAAATAAAGCATGCTCGCCTCGGCTCAATAGCCAATTCTCGATCGTCTCGTTCAAAATCATATCACTTTACTGTGGATCGTTTCCTTTAACAAATCACTGCTATTCACTCCAACTTAGGCCAGGGGTATTACTTTGGCCTAAGCCGAAGTGAATAAGGGGTATACATGAAATAAAGGAAATAATCTTACACGATAGAGTAAACTGAGACAAAACGATCAATCCATTACAAAAAACCAAATCTTTAACAAAGCAAAAATTCCAGTTAGCCGAGTTAATCCTGAATCAAACTATTACAATGGCCTTAGCCGTACCAACCACCATCAAAACGTCAAACCACAGAAATTGTTCAAGGGGGAGAAGAAAGAATGAGTTCAAAACAATCATTACAACGGCTCGGCCGGCCACACTTACGTATAAAATTAAAGAGATCGTTCAGGGGGAAGAGAGAGTTCAACATTGTTTAAAGCCACAAGCGGCTTGCATCTACTGCTCGACACAAGGAGAAGGGTCTTTTTCAGTGTTGTCAGCAGGCGGCTCTTCAGGTTGGTCTTCGTCATCATCAATCACATCGATCTCAGGGGACTCTACCTCGGGTATGGTGCGGAGATCCGAATCAGTCGGAATGCAACCCACATCAAGGCCAAGACCGTACCCCCGAGCGATGCCTTTCTTGTAATAGACCGTCGCGCTCTTAACATATCCAGCGTCGGAAATAGAGGAGACTTGTCTAGCATAATACTCTATCACCTTTTTCTTCCCCTCGAAAAACCCCTCTTTCCGAGCACCTTCCAAATCCTTAGCAGGCTTCCCCTTCAGCTCCGCCAGCTCTTGTTTCACCCTCTCGAGCTCCTCTAGTTGCTTCCGAGCGGTTTTCAGTTCCATGCTCTTGGTCTTTAGGTTAAGCTCCACCATTTCCCTCCGCTGCTTCTCGGACTCATAGCTTTGCTTCAGGGCAGCTACCGAGTCGTGAATTCCCACGACTTTATTTTGGAAATTCACCATGTTCTGACAAGTCTGGAACAAACAAACAAGACAAAATCATTACCAAGGCAAAAGAGAATAGGAAAATCAAAACAGCAAAATGAAAAGCAAGGGTGCATCCCAGAGCCATACTGGCGAAAGCCTCCACGATAGCTCCCTCGAGAGTGTCCGAGGCTTTTTTCATATCCTCCGGGAGACACACGGCGTGAAGCAGCGGGAGGGCAACCTTAGGGTTCGACCTGACGGAGTCGGTTGTCAGGAAGGGCTTGCCACAAAAGAATTTTGGAGCCATTACATAGGGGACAGCGCTAAGGGGTCGGGGAGAGAGTGGGCCACTACCTTCTCGACAGGGGTTTTCTCGGGGGACCTCTTCGACTTATCTTTCATAACAATGGTGCCTGCTCCAAAGGCTTCTGTGAGCCTTAGCTTTTTCTGGTGCTCGGAGGTTTTCGAGCCACCACCTGCCAAAATAGTTCTTTTCGGTACGGTGGTAGGTGGCACGGCCTTCTTTTTGTTACCCCTTTGGAGGTCCGCGAGATTGGAGAGGTCATCGAGGTCGTCCGCCACGTCAGCCTCCTCAACAAAATCAACTTCACGCGGCTCTCGGATCTATCCACGCAGCTAGGTTAAAGGAACTCCGTGTAAATCAACAACTAAAGGCATGGACTCGAAATTTACCTCGGTTAAATCCCGCTCGGAATGGACCGTCCTCTTCCTCTTGTGGCTCGGGCCAGCTTCTTCCTGCCTCGGATCGGCCTCTTCCTTGTCCTTCTGCTCTGAGATCTTCTTTGATTTCTTCCTCTTCTTCAGAAAAGAAGTGTAAGAGGGGACGTACTCTAGCAAGACATGGGCAAATCTCTCTTCAACAGAAATCTGGTAGGCACCTCGGATGTTGTCCTCGTTCTTATCAGAAAGGAGCCGAGCAGAAACTGGATATAAAGCTGAAACGCAAAATGAGATACAGAGAATGTTAGCACACGCCTCTGGAACTGGTAAAGAAGAAAAAGAATAAAATTTAGATAAACGAGACCTATAAACTTCTTTTCCCTCGCAACTGGGAAGGAAAGAGCCTCTCTCATACCGAACTCGAAGTTCCCCCAAACCCCAACAAAGTTGTTTGCTTCGGGGTCAGAGTTGGGTAGGTGGTCGATCAGATAAGGACGAGGGGCTTTAGCGATGTGGCGGTGTGAGAGGAATCTACGCTCCGAAGTGCTGTTTCGGGACACGCAATAGACTCCAAGAAGGTCATGGATAGAGAAGAGAATGTTGAATTTCGTCCTTAGGGCATGGACCGCGTTTATGATCCAGAACAAATTTACTGCTAAGTACTTGGGAGTAAGTTCATACTCGTAGAAGAATTGACGGATGAGGGAGTTTAAGGGGAACCTAACCCCTCCTTAGACTATAGCCATGATGGGCACGGTAATATGGGTGGGGGAGAAGCTTACGAAATTCTCGCGCACTATGGCTAGCTACACGTCATCCGAAATCGGAAACTTGGACCGAAACTGAGCAGGGTCCTCGGTGAAGAGCTTTATGTGCTTGCTCGTCACGTCATCGTCTCCCCTAGCCTGTGCTTGCAACTGAGACTCGTTTTCATTGTCATTCCCCTGCATCTCGGCTCGGCTTGCTTCAATGGGACCCTCAACAATGTCTTCCCCCGGGTTCGCCCCCCCCCCCCCCCCCAACCGCATCGTTCTCTGGGACCCATGTTCTGTCTTCAGGGTCCTCTCGCTCGGTGGAAGGATGTCCGGAAGCCCCGTTTTCCTCTCTTTCTTCAGAATCACTGGGAATGGCGTTCTGGTTGACTGAACCCTCACCCGACCCTACCGAGCCCGAGTCATGCTGTAACACCCTAAGCTACTTTAATTATTATTTTTTTTTTTTTGTGTGATGTTCGCCAACTCATTTATATGCTCGTAGTTGAGGACCGCGTTTTAGGGTAATTGTGAGACCCGTTCCTATTTTAAAAAAAGAGAATAGTATAAAGTTAAATTTCTTTTATGGGGGTTTTATGTAATTTCCTAGAACTAGAGGGTTAGGC
>JAXBDA010009322.1:0-12790 GCA_036023075.1 Gaultheria prostrata
AGAGTATATATGTTAAGCTCATAAGAATTTCACCTATAACCTTGAATATCTATAAACTTTTACATGTATAGAATGAAAATTTTACAACTCGTACATGTATGAACTTTTAAAAGAACTATAAACTTAAATTTTAACATATTTTTATAATTTTATATACGTATGAACTTATTTTCAAAATAGAAAATGTATCTAAAGTTCTAGACATGTATGAGAACATAAATATCTAATATTTTTTTCTCCCTAATGCTCTTGAACAAGTTCAACTTCGACTAAAACATAGGTAAGCTCGGGCCGAGCTAGGGTCATCAAATTTTTATTGAGCTCAAGCTTGACTCGATTTCGAGCAAAAACTTAACCAACGAACCTATACATTCTAAAGTCGGCTCGTTTACAGCTCGTTTAGCATGGCGGGTTAGACTCGAATCCCACACCAAAGGCTCCCTAACTAGCAATTGATTACCACTGCACCAACCCTAGGTTCTAAATCAAATTTTAAGGTGCACAAGGCCCATTAAGCAACACTAGCAAATTCTTATGGGACAAAAAACTTAAACGATCAAGTACTTACTCACGTATATTAATGCAGCAAATAGTTCATCTTTACAAGCGTTCGTTTAGGATGAAGTTACAGCTTTGAAGAACAGAAAAAGATGAGCAGGCAAAATTTAGTGCTGTAGAAACGTTCAAAACAAATTTTAAGCTCATATATGCTTGAGATTCATGCGTATAAATGAACCCTTCATCAATGGCCACTGTGGCCTTATACCCTTTTTCTATTATGCGTCCGTAATGCAAATGTACACAGCAGAAGGTTGTCGAATACCATCAGCGTACGTTCTGCTTCACTGGCTGTGGATAGGGATCGATCCAACATTTATCGCGCCTTGCAGCTTTTCTCCATCGCGTTTTGAATTCCTTGAATTCCTTATAGGACTGCCGTCTCACCTGAAAAATTATCACATCTGCCCCAGTTAAGAAAACAAGGGACCAACATTGCTTACTGTCCAGAAGTCATGCAAGCCATTTGCGTTGCGTTGCGTTGCATTGCACATCGGCAACACCCATACACCATTTCCAGGGCAGATTGTCGGTTTTCGTTTTCCACCAAGTCCCAACTATCGTGACTCTCCAAAAATGCAGGTGGATGTGTAGAAGCATCAGCATATTGACAATTTTGTTTTCTTCTTAAAAGAAATTCGAGGGGTTGAAAATCGACAAGTTGACCAAATTACCGAGGTATCCAAGGAACTGTAAATGATTCGTTAGTGCAAGACTCCTCGTGGTCCAATTTTAGTTTCAAATGTGGGTGTCCAAAAGACATTTAGAACTACGAAGATCTCGCAATACTTCCAAATCTCCATTATCCACAATTTTGAGAAGTATATTTATCCACTGATACTTCAAAATTCCTCATCTTACTGGTCTTTTTGTAGCACCGTTCATTCTCTATTAAACAAAAACGAAAAAAGATACTAAACCAAATAAAACCAACAAGACTGTTTTGTGAGTAAGCGAAGAAAGTTCTTAACAAAAATTTGCTTCAAATCTTACTTCAACTCTTTGATTGACGTCATGAGGCTTGTGCAAAGCCTGCAATTCAGCCACAGTATGTCAGTATTGACGTAAAATTGGATTTGACAAAGAGCACTGCAAGTTTCTATACTCAAGTTTCCACACTTGGCGGCGATTCTTTTGTTTCAGAAGCACCGAGATCGCCAGCCAAATATTTCAATGAGTATCAATAGCAGCTAATAACCAAAGTGCAAAAATATGTATAGAAACCTTAAAATTTACATTATATAGCTCTTACAAAATCTATTCGTACAGGCATAAGCAACACATTATAAGAGGAAGGACGACGGGGCATTTCATGCCAACGGAAAACATGTAAACCTATGGGTTAATAAATTGATTATTACATGTTTTCACACAAAAAACCCATAAAGGTACCAATGAAAGTTGCGAAGTTCCCTCGGTCACCCTTCTTTGAAGGACCTTTCTATTCCCATTGTAGTTTGGTTCCTCCATATGTGAGCGTGTGTTTCGAGAGGGATTTGATCCCATCTGACCCCTTTCCTCAAGACTTGGTTGAAAATGGATCGTTATGGATTAAGAATATTCCAATGATGCTGCTATAAACTTATAGTACATAGAAATCAAGATAGAGAATCAATCCTATCTGTTAAGGTGCGGCTTCGGATTTAGGGCTCAGGCTGTGCATGTGGTCGAAATACGTACACAAGAGTAAGACAGCTTTTTCCTCCAACATATGCCATTACAAGTTATTCCACCTCCACTTTAACTTAAAACTGGTTTCCTTTAACATGTCATTAGAATGAATCGTACCAACTTCAGCTGTGTTCGAACTTTGCAAGTGTATACTTGCTTCATTCAGGAAGGGCTCCAGTTCGAGCCAAAATACAGACTAAGTTGTTTGGGCGTGACTCCTCCTGACTCAACCAAGCTCGAGCTTAGTTCAGCCTGAGGCAGAGACGTACTCTCCTGTGTGGGGCTTTCGGCTTGGTCATTAGACTCCTAACTGTTTGATTAAGATTGAGCTCAATTTGGCATGAGCTACCATGCAAACATAAGGTTGTGACTACAACCAAGACTACAATGGGAGGAAAGACGTCAATTCCACGACCAGGGGCAGTAGGTCATGTTCATGAACAAAAACTATACATCATCTACTGATGTTTAGTTTGAATAAAATAAAGGAATAACATGTTACCGAAATAGTTATCCAACTGGTAGAATGATCTGAGCTCGAAATGTACAAGTACCAATGAGGGATAATCTGAATCTACAATGTAGCTGATTGACGTATCAAGGATACTTTGACGTTAATTTATGTTAAATTCTTTATTCCTATGTTCATGTACATTATTTTGGTTTGCCATATAATAAACGACAGACCCTTTCAAAGATGTCACGTCTCTAACCTTGATTTTGTCTCCAAGTGTAGGGAGGCCATAATGGACAATGTACTCAGAGTCCACAACTCCAATATTTGTGGTTCGATCACCCTACCAAAATAGTATGGAAGGAATCAGATGAAACACTGAGAAGTTAATGCAAAAGCTCTTACATAACCAAAAAGAGAAAAAGAAGTAAACAGAACAAGAAAAACTCAATGCTCATTGCTCAATATAGGAAGTTGCCTGCGCACAATAACCAAGCTGATAATCTAGTCCCCAAGCATGTATTAAGTCGTTCTGCAATGACATCAATGGACAATCAATGCAATGTGGATAACCACACGAACAAATGATATACCACCAGGTTCTTTTCATATGCAAGTTACACTAAATAGAAACAGAAATGTGTATCAAGACGCACGCTGTAACTCAAGCAGTGAAGATGACCAACCTGGATCATGTACCATACACAGCGCCAGGCAGCTCTAGAAAACACGGGGGCCATAATCTCTATCCACCTGGGGACAGATTTTTTTGTTTACTCTCCTATATATACATATCCTATAGATACATATTTTATGTATCTATCAACATTAGTAACAGGGTCAAGTAAGAAATTGATTCATCCAACCATACACATTAAAAAAAAGTGCATTAGTTTTCTTCAGCCAGTGACCAATCGACTTTTCTCAGCTTTAGTAGAACTATAAAGCTACAATAAGATAGTTTGGTGTAAGTTGATATTTACCCCGTGCACGGAGGGGTTGTACTGTTTCTATCACATATATCTGAACCATCACGGGACTTGTAAATCCTCCTGCAGACAAAATGGACAGAAGCTACTCAAACAACCACCATCCAGGATTTAAGTCTTCTACAGAGACCAAAAATTAACAGAACAGAAGCACTGCATATACCTAAACCTAAGGAAACTGTTTCAGGTCATGTAAATGGACCTAACTACACCACTGTTCACATGCTCACTATATAAACGAGTTTATCAATTTAATTCACCAAATATCTTGTGATAGTTAGGCTAACTATAGCAGGGGAGAGCAACCTGTAAATCTGAGGATTCATTCATTGATAGATCACTAAAATGTTCATGAAAATAAAATGCAAGGCACTAAAAAATCACATCTTTAAGAGGCCTGAGGGATGGAGACACAAAAATAACATAAAATTATGAAGAAAAAGAAAGCCCAACAAAGGCAATCATCATCTTTGGATAGAGTGATATCAACGGCATTAAAACGATATTGGATTAAGTGCTAGGGATAAGGCATAATTAGAGTAACATAAAGCAGCTTTGACATGGTAACCACCCTCTTGACAAGAGTCATAAGACAGATATCCTCCTGCTTGAACTACATATTGGTATTTTGGGAAATGCACACCATTATTTGAATTAAAAAGTCAACCTGTGCACATTTGATCTTCTCTCACGTGCAGTAATCTGATGATGCACCTCCGATTTTTCTAGATCTAGTGCTGGTTGCGATATCTCAAGCTGTTCATCTTTCACAATTGCTAGGTATCTGGAAGCACCAAACAATTTGAATAACATGAAGAGGAAAATTTGAAATAGTTACCACTTACCACATAGAAATAAAATAACTTAGCGGTTGAATCTTTACAACTCTATGGGTTCTTATGAAAAGTCACATGGACGACAAGTGTCTTCTATATTCATTGATCTCAAGTTTTATTTGGAGAAAATAAGTTTTTTCATCATTAGATGAGTGAACTCAGCTGAAGAGCCGGAACATTTCAAAGGGCCCTGTGAAGTAAAGATCTGCAGAAGGGAATGTACCGCTGGGGCTACAGGAGACGATCAAAATCAAAATCCAAACCATTACCCCACCCACACTGCAACAAATAAACAGTTCAACAAACAAGGTGCTCCTTGGCGGCTGCTGTTTATGGTTTATTGAGGGAAAGAAACAGTGGAATTTTCCAGGGTTTATCAACTAATCATGATCAGGTGCTGCTCAGAATCACTACTGAAGTCAGGGATTTCTCAGCTGTAGGAGGAATCTGAAGCATTATGTGAAGAATATGGCCCTTTGTTCTAGCTGGGGCCTGTCTGAAAGAATCCTAAAACCTGTATAGCTAGGTTGATTTGTTTGTAGCTTTTCCATTAAGGGTGGGTTTGTTTTATTGTAAGGGGTTTTACCCCTGGACTTTGATTCTTTGGTTGAACTTTAATAAATGCGAAGTGCAAATGACTAGAACAATTGGCAGGTTAGACGGGCAAATAACATTTTGTAGCACTAGAGTCAGTTGTTAACAAGGATTTTAGTCAAAGGCCTCTAGTAGGGTTTGATTCCTTGAAGCAACTACCTCCCTATCTTTGAAATTTCAAGCTCAGGAAAGCACCCAAAGCAACTTATGCGGTAAAATTATCAGATAGAGATTAATAGACATTGGTTAACAATAAAACAAATTATACAACCCCTTCCCTTCTCTCTAACACCACCAGTGACCATACTCTCTCTCTCTCTCTCTTGAAGCAACTACCTCCCTATCTTTGAAATTTCAAGCTCAGGAAAGCACCCAAAGCAACTTATGCAGTAAAATTATCAGATAGAGATTAGTAGACATTGGTTAACAATAAAACAAATTATACAATCCCTTCCCTTCTATCTAACACCACCAGTGACCATACTCTCTCTCTCTCTCTCTCTCACAGCTATCTTAATCTTTAGCTTACTCCCTTCTTCTCTTGAAAAGAAAAAGAGCATAGCTCATAATAACTTTGGGACGTATGCGTTATTGGTTATGGTTTTTATGCAAAAGAAAAATGGATGTGTTTTGAGTGGGGCCACTATCCATGTTAATTGTTCTATAGATTGTATTGCAAGAGGGCGAACACATGAAACTTAAAAGCCAAGGCAGCGGCCAAGATAGGGTACCTCCTAAATAGTGATGGTGACATGTGGTTTACAATTCTTTAGCAGTGTTGATATTCCTATGCTTAACTTTACAAAACCATGACACCTGGAAGATGCAAAACACGGCAAGTGACATAAGCTCACAGCTTCCACATACCGTTCAGGGTGGAAATCTTCAACTCCAAGATCCTCATCCCAGAGGAAAATGTAACTGTACTCTGCAACTATATCCGGATGCAAGAACCGCTTGGCAAACCACCTACAGGATTATCACGATTCACGACCATTAAAAATGTCATACAAGGTTAAAAATAAGAAGATACGTGAAAATTGAGAGTTTAGTAACTTAAGAAGATAGGGCGCTAAAGTGCTAACTTATTACCATTTGGTTTGATTGACAGCGGATATATGTATAACAAGATCGCTCCATTCTAAATCCTTCCATTCATCCACGATACCATCATAATGGAACAGCATTACAACAAAATCACTCGACAGAAACTGCATTGTGAGAAACAAAAATTAAATCACTTTACCATGTGCATGAACTATGAACTAAACTCAGGAAATAAGTGAAGAAAAAAAATATCAATTTTATCCTTACCTTTGTAACCATCTTATCTACCATGTGCTTTTGATTTATTCCAACCGTTGCAGAGAATAAGTTTGTAAATTTTGCCTTCTTCTGCAAATTTGCAAACCGATACTTAGACATTGCTCAAAAGGGGAAAAAAAAAAGGGGGAGGGGACGAAATGAACACCAAACTCAAGAGTTGGAATTAACCACTGTATTTCACACAAGTCTAGAGTTTCTCCGAGGACTTGGACATAGCAGTCTATATATTTTGAGTTGTCATAACAATTGTCAGTAATTGTTTGTATGTGATTTTGTTTTAATATATAGATATCTCATTGAACATAAAGATAGCTAAGGGATCATACTTCGTCCAATGCTGTTCTTTACTAAGGTCAACCATTCCAGCCAAAACAATTTTCACCAATTACAGCGAATGCATTTGTACCATCCACTACTATGAAAAAGACATAGGAGCAACTCGGCTTTCAAGGGATAACAAAAAGGTCCTAGAGATATGCCACTTCATATTAAGAGCAATATAAGTAAATGAATTCATCTGAATTATATCTAGCAACATAAATGGTGAATTAATTTACATATTCTCTTTTCTCAAGTTTTAGTTACATTGCATGACCAAATATGAAAAATTAGCCATTACAAAGTGGTCGAATATAAGAAAGAAAAGTCATTCAAGCTTAGTTAATCCTATTCAAGCATTATACAAGACGTCTCAAATTGGATCTAGCACCCAGAACGTTTAAGACGTGGTTTGTGCTGGGTTCACAAAATATATAGCTGAATTCATTGACTCTAGCGGAACTGATTTCTGCACTCCACTTTCTCTCATCCGCACTCCTATGTGTACTTATTCATGTGAATTTACTACATTAGCCCTTCATGGGTGAAAACTCAAATGAATAAGGACAAAAAAGGGAGCACAGATGGTAGAAAGAATAGTGTAAAAACCACAATCATCTAGTCATCAGTAACTCAATTCTTTAAAAGTGATTCCAAAAAAAAAAAACCTTTGGCAAGCCCCATAATGGTCGCATTTGCAAGTTAGAATTGCTGGAGACAATATCTTTAGGTAATGACTCACTTCCAGGAGGCCTGCACTGACTCTAAAGCACAAAAACAGATCAGAATCAGAATCAATCTTAATCCCAATTACTTGAGGACAGCTAAGTACTTAAACAAATCCATCATGCTGCGACATTTCTATGCAATTAGCTATCAAGTCGAAGGCGACATCAACTCTTCCTTATTTACACCTAAGTCTCAGGACACTAGTCGGTAGCAGGAGAGGGAATTTCAATAGCATGGGCCAATCGAAGTTGGAAGGCATGTGCAACTAACTCTAATTAGGGGTGGCAATTTTCAACTCGACATGAAATTAACGGGTTAGGGTCGGCTATTTCTGACACGGAACACGAATATGACACGACACGATAACACGAAAAGCTAAACAGGTCGGGTTAGGGTTGACACAAACACGAGATGACACAACACGAACACGACACGACACGACACGACACAAGAATTTATGAAAGGACACGATAACATGACACGAATCTGACGCGAAGTTAGGGGGTTAGGGTCGGCTATTTCTGACACGAAACACGAACATAACACGACACGATAACCCGAAAAGCTAAACAGATCGGGTTAGGGTTGAGAGAATTCTGATTCTAGTTGACACGACACGATGTCCACCCCTTACTCTAATAAACTTCAAAATACAAGCCAGAGAATGATAAAAAACAGAGAAGATAGAAAAAGCAATAAGAGAAAAAGCCTGTAAAGAAAAACATACCTTGCATTTGTTGTACTGCATTTCTTGCGCACTATCTCCCCATAAGCCGAATCTGAAGAATTTCTGTGTACCAAAAAATAGATTATACAAAAGACATGTATCTAATTGGGTGGAACAAATGAAGGCAAACAAACCAATTGGGTGGAACAAATGAAGGCAAACAAACGTGAACCAAAAAGTGTGAAAATGTTTCTAGCTTAATTAATAAAGTACTCCCTCCGTTTCAAAATACGTGTCCCTTTTGGGACTGCATGCCATTTTCAACGGCTTATATCTTTTAATTTATAATAGTTTTTATGATTTTGAAAATTTTGTATAATAGAATTAATTAAGATCTATCAAACAAGATCCATAATGAATATTTTTTGAGATTCATATTAAAAGATATAAGCCGTTGAAAAGGGCACGCAGTCCCAAAAGGGACACTTATTTTGGAACGGAGGGAGTACGAAGTAACAGAAAATGGATGTGAGCCAACGATTCCCAACTTAAGAAGTAGCTTTTTACGCATGATTATTCAAATTCATATTAAGAATTGCCAAAACAAGCCAAAGTGAAGGGATTTAAGGAAGTATTGATACCTCTTTGTCATCTTGGGCTAAGAATGCATTTCCTATGAAGAAAAGTAAACACAATAAGGAAGCTGTTGGCAAAATGCTGAAGAGACATGATCGCATACTATTTGGATCTGCTTGTAGAGATGCCTGCAAACAGTGACAACAATGAGTCTATAGACAATACATCAACCCATAGCAATATTTGAACAAGACAATCTTGTTCTGTTGTCCAGTATAATATAACAAAGTGAGAGAAACAAAGGCTTGATAACATGTACAGAAGTTTCCACAAATAAGCCCGCATATGCTTAATGACATGATTGAGCAATAAAGAAAGAATCCAAAAGAGTATGTGCACTAAGATGGATGAGTAGACTACAAAAAAGGAGGCACTATGATACAGTACATTAACTATAGATTGCAGGTGAGAGAAAAAAGAGGTTCAGAATTATGACTTCGCAACAGTCTTGGATCCACCCAATGAGACATAACGAATCCCACTGGAGTTTAACTCCAATTTTTTTTTTTTTGCCTTTTCGGGGGCAACGTGGCTCCAAATTATTTTGTCTCAAGTAAGTAAACAACCTCAAAATTCCAATCTACATCTATTCTAATATAGAAAGGGAGAGCAACACTTTGGTATGGATTGGTTTTTGAGGCTGGCTCACAATTTTAAATTCTCAAATTGCCCTTTTAACTGCCACACAATTACCCCATTGCCCTTTTAACTGTCACCAACATTTCTTTTGTTAAAGTTCAACGTGCACACGCATCGCGTGTGCCCAGAGCGCTAGTGAATAGAATTCTAAACGAACAACCTAACTGAGAATTTTTTTCCCCTCGCGGCTTACATGAATCACTTGAATTGCTAACTATGAATCACTTTAATTGTTGATGATTTTGTTGCCTCGCACTGGCTTATATGAATCACTCAACCACAGGTTACATACATATTATGCTTCATACCTCCTCCAAGAATCAAATAGAGTACAAACTAAAGACGGGCTTAATTCGCTATGCAGTCATCACATAACAGCAAGAGTAATTTCTATACTTATAAAGATGGAAAAAAATCTACAAAACACAAGTCCTAAGTAAACATGTAGAAAACGTATAGGAGAGGAAAGGATACAAGAGGCTTACAAAATTGGATGACTTCATCTCCCATGAAATTGCAAAAGCATGCACCAAAGACTCCTTACGATTATAGCATCATCTTGGTCCAAGAGTTACTGGCAAAGAGAATAAAACCCGAGAACTTAGAAAAAACTTAAGTCTCAGGCCGAGACCACGGGTAGCCCTTGGGGGGTTAGGAATACACAGTTACTAAAGGGTGAAAAATAAATTCGTCAATGAAATAAAAGCTTGTATCTACCTGAAAATTTCCAGAAAGAGAGAAGACTGGAAGTTATTCCTGTTTGAAAAACCAATCAATAAGTTTGATAATAAAACCAATTGGATAGGGAGAAAGAGACTGAAGTGAGCGTTTGTGCTGTGGTGGGTAGAGAGAGAGAGAAGGCGACTGGCCCGAAATCAACGGCCGTCGGCCAATGGTAGGGAGTGATGGTGGGGACGTGCGTGTCGCACAAGTCCATTTATCACAGAGTGACCACGTTCTGCCACGTGTCCCGTCTAGAAGCCGAAACCTCATCTCTTTCGAGTGTTCTTCACTTGAAGAAGTTATTAATTCCGACGTCGACGATATAACGCCGGGAGGAATACACCGACGGCGAACCATATCTTCTCCGGCCGTAAAAGTCTTGTACTACTACTTTACAACGCACCATCAAACTCAAATCCTACTCACACGCGCCCAAAAAAGAGAGGAGAATTCTCTAAAAAGTTATGCATAACCAAATGCATAACTTTTTTCTTACCCGTCCCAAAAAGTTTGGCCTGCTTATAAATTTTAAGATTTTATATATAATACACAATATTATTCAAAACTTGTAACTTTTCAAGTTTGTCCTTCATTAGTTGACTCTAATAAAATAGAGTTAATCAAGTTTTGAATTTAAATTTTTTTCCAAAAAATGAAAAATCATGCCGCTGTCCGCTAGTGTAATCAGAGAGCTTTTTCAAAATTTTAAAACGAAGTTTAAATTTTAAAATTTTCAATTATTCTTCTTTTGATCTCATTATTTTGTTTGTTAAAAGCATCTCAAGGGCAGAAATTTACCGACTCTCTTTTGTTGAAAATTTTAAATTGGTCATATATTTTGAGACGGCCAAAAAAGGAAAGTAGGCCAAACTTTTTGGGACGGGGAGTATCTTTTAACTTTCTTCCACGTTTTCTTACTGTAATTACTGTTTCTTCTTTTTCACCAGTGTTGACCCGTTCGATGTCCGGTTTTTTCCTGACTTCCGTGTATCAAACGGGCACAGCTCTGGTTGATAAAAAGTTGCATTAGTATTTTTCCTGCCTCGTGTATCAAACATGCACAACGCTAGTTGATTAAAAAAAATCAAATTGGTGTGTTTTTTTTGGTTCTTGTATTAAACGGGAACAAATTAACGTCCTATTTCAAGACTCTTGACCATTTGAATAAAGCATAAACTCTTTTTTCCCCTAAGTAGTTTGTTGTTGTTTTGCAATATTACTACTGATATGTGTTGGGTATGTTGCTTTGCTTTGCAATATCACATTTAGTGTGTTGTTTTGCAAGACTCTTACCTAGGGCTGGGCATGGGGAGGGTAGGGGTGGATACCACTACCCCCGATCCCCGAACCCCGAACCTATATCAATCCCCATTTCCTCCCCGATCTCCACTGGGAAATTTTTTTAATCTCCATCCCCGCCCCAATACGGGGAACGGGGATCCCCATGGGGAATTGGGGATCCAAACCCTTAACTATAGTTTTCAAATTTCAAAAGATAAATTCAAATGCAACAAACCCAAATGAAGAATAGAAGCAGAAAGGGTGAGGGATAATATACTTGTTAGCTGGAAAACAAGAATAAAGTCTTTTAACATACCGAGTAGGTTCTCACATTATCATCAACCACGGTGCAAAAGTGATAAGAGATAAAAGACAAAGAAACGGAACTTAAATCCAGGAAACAATAAGAGGGTGTTTGAGAGCCTACTTTTCAGCTTTTCATTTTTAACTTTTTGGCTTTTTGATTTTTTTGATTATGGCCAGAATGACTTTTGAATCTAGGATGAATGTTTGGGAGAAATGTACAAAATGCATTTTGGGAGAGAGAAATGGGAGAAATCCATATGTAGAAGTTGAAAAGGAGGTGTTAATCTCTTTTTGATTTCTTCTTTCTATCCCCAAAAATGGAGAAATAGTTTTTGGGAAAACTCTTTCTCCCCTTGGCTGCCAAACACCCATAAACCAAAAAAGAGAATCCAAAAAAAAAAAAAAAGGCTCTCAAACGGAGCCTAAGTACCATAGATAAGTTAAAAGAGTTGTGGCTCTTTCAAAAAACACAAAATAAAGAGTATCAACTCTCATTACATGCCAAATTCGGTGCGGGGTGGAGCGGGGACTGGGGAGGAGCGGGGATCGGGGAGGGGATCGGGGTGGGGATCAACTTTACCATCCCCTATCCATTCCCCGAAATTTTTAAAAAATCATCCCCACATCCTACCCGATCCCCGAATCCCTTACCCATTCAGGGTGGGGACCGGGGAGGGTTGGAGCGGGTCGGCCGAGATGCCCATCCCTACTCTTACCATTTGAAAATTCCAGCCCACGTCCCGTCCCCACCCCCACCTCTCTCTCTCACTCTCACCCCTCCCCCGCTTTCTCCCTCTCTCTCTCCCCCTCCCCCGCTTTCTCCCCCCCTCTCTCCCCTCCCCTAATTTCTAAAAATTAAAGAAGCCAAAAATTTGAGAATTTAAGATTAGAGGTTTGGAGGCTTTAAGGCCTTGTTTGTTTGGGGGGATTTGGAGGGTGGGATAGGATATCAAATCCCGTGGGACCCAAAATCCGGTGTTTGTTTTTCTAAATTTGGATGGGATATCAAATCCGCACCAAGTTTTTATCCCGATCCGTACGGGATATAAAATCCCATGGGGGG